>CABHPP010139280.1:44121-59630 GCA_902168425.1 Peromyscus attwateri | reverse complement strand
ATATAGAAATACTTCACCGTGGAGAGGCATGGAGAGAAAATGTTCTTTAATATAGTCTCTCTTCACCAGTAATCTTTGCTTCTTCTTTTATACCCTTGGCAGTGTGGAAAGACCTTCCCACTGTCCTTGCACTTGCCCTTCCTGTGGAGGAAATCTTGTCTTACATTTACATCTTTAAACCCACTGTCTCTACTTTACTAATGACTTGTTAGACTCCACAGTCCTTAGAAAGCATTAGAAGCATTTCACTTTTTCATGTTGTACTGGGTAGGCAGTTCAGAGTCAGAGCCTCAGGAGACAAGAATCTTGTATGTTACAAAAGTCAAAGGAAATCAAATGCAAGACATAAGAAACAAGAAAAAGACATCTTTATGCTGAAGCAAATTTGATCTCAGTTAATGTCTCCCAAACATAGACAGTTCCAAGGTCAGGAACTACTTCTGCCTTAGAAATGTTCTGTATAGCCTTAAGGTCAAGATTGAGTGAAGTGTGAAAGCCAGCCAGAGTCACATCCTCGCACTGTCTGAGCATGTCCGTTTTGTGCATTTATTCATATCCTATTTCACCCTGAATATTTAAAACATCTTCCACAGATGGTTGTTTGGCTCGAACTGTTTGGGGGGCACCCAGGCAGGGGCATTGGGATCGTCCCTGGTGCATGGGCAGGCTTTGGGGAGCCCGGTGCCTGTGGCGTGAAGCCTTGTACAGCCTTGGTGCAGTGGGGAGGGGCTTGGACCTGCCTAGGCTCAGTGTGCTGGACTCTGCTGACTCCCCATGGGAGACCTTAATTTGGGGGATGTGGGGATGTGGGGTTTGGGAGGGAGGGCTGGAGGGTCGGAGGAGGGAGGAGGTAGGATCTGTGGGTGGTATGTAGAGTGAGTAGAAAATTTCTTAATAAAGAAAAATGAAAAGAAAAAATAAAAATAAAACATCTTCCACATATTTCAGTACCTTGTTGTGAGTGGTCTTTCACAATTACAATGGAAGGGCTGGGGCTATAACTCAGTGATAAATCATTTGTCTAGCATCCTCAAGGTTCATCCCCAACATTGAAGTGGTGGTGATGGGGAGTTGCTATGAGAAGAAAAAAAACTTACATTCAAAACCCTATTGCCACATACACACATCTAGAAATTCATCCTATAATGAAGAAAATGAAAAAATTAGCTAATGGTGATTGACATTTTATCTTTAATCATCTTATTTATCATTTCCCTTCTCTTCAATGCCACACATACAATGAAAAGGTAGAAAGCTATGCCTCCTGGTATTTTGTCCTGAAAGAAACCAACGTCTAAAATTCAGCACATCAGGGCTTCTTGTTTAGCTCAGCAGTGCACTGTCACACTTTAGAACAACTGAAGTGTATTCAAATGTCCTTAGGATAGTTCAACATTGAGCACATTGTAGTAGGCCAAGCACCAAAGGAAATTCACTTGGTGGGAAATCTCACCTTCAGAGGCTTCAGAGTCCCTTGCTAATAGTTCTCTTTCTCATGTCACTGCAGTACTGTCATGCCTGACAGATGCTGTTGTTCAGTCACCTGAGCAGGTCTCTAATCCACAAGCTCCTGTTTTCTTCTGTTGTTAGTTGAATTACTTCCTAAAAATAGAAAACCTGTTCCCCAAAGCTACCCATCCAGTTGTTTGGGGGTCCACTCAAGTCATGCTGTCTTTGCTTTGTGAGCATTTACAGGCATAAGAGCAGTTACATTCAAATGCTGACCTTTCTTTTGCAGATCCAGGAAAACCCAGAGCTGATTAAGGGGAAATTCTTAAACCCTTCTCAGTTCTTGACACTGTTGTGCTTCATCAATGCATGCCCAATGCCAAGTGCCTGGCAAATATTAAAACACTTGGGGAATTTGCTTATTGACTTTGTTGCTCTTGTTAATCCTCTCATCTCCCTTGCAGAACTAGCTACAACCTGTTTTTAGTGCCCAGGGCAAACACATCACCCTTCTTCCAAATATTTCATTGAATCCTATAGTAGATACACATTTGGTTATTTTTATATCCTGTTAGACCATGAACTCTTCAAGACATAGATATTGACTACACAATGGTACTTAAGGAATTATAATAAAATGGGCAAAAAAAAAAAAGGTCATATAAGTGCACACTTCTACTACAGGGGTCTTCCTGTTCATGAGTGCCAAGGCCAAATGCCTTAATGGAGGCACAAAGATCCTTTCAGACAATTCTGCTGAATCCATCTCATGGTACAGAAACCCCATTCAAATATATTTTCTTTGTGTGAATGCATTCACTGTTAATTTTGGCCTTTTGTGAAGGTCTCAGCTTTAAATGTTTATAATAAATAAGTCAGCAAATTAGAGAGTGCATAACAGCTTAGAACACAGCATGGGTACCCCCAAATGCCTCAGCATTAAATACTTCATGGAGAGATGACCCACTGAACACTCTCTTTTGCCCTTACCTTCTTCCTCTTAGGCAGAATTATCTCTAATTGTGCAAAACAGCTGTGAGATGGGAGGTTTTTTTTTTTTTCTTTGACATTATGTGAGTATGTCATTTTCTCTGAGTACAGTACAATATATATTAGAAGAATCTTCCAGGTCTGTTTTCTTGATAAAACAGACAAGAAGGAGCAAGAACCAAGACAAATGAGTCAGCCAGTCATCACTTGGCAGGCACTATTTCAGCTTCTTTCAAGTACAGTACAAAAGGCTTCCAGATAATATAGGATTCTCATATAATACTGCTGCTTCATTGTTATGTTAATGCTTCCATTTAATGTAATATGTGTGTTACACTTACATAAAACTCACACACAGACATGTACATACCCACACATACACGCACGCACATGCACACATTGGTTTTGTAAGGTAATAGCACCTTGCGTTCTTTGTTTGTTTTTGTTTTTTAGTTTTTTTGAGACAGAGTTTCTCTGGGTAACCCTGGCTATTCTAGAACTCACTCTGTAGACCAGGGAGGCCTCTGCTTCTCGAGTGATGGGATTAAAGGTATGCACCACCACCAAGCACATCTTGGGATCTTGATGAGTACTTTAACAAAGATATTTAAGAAAATTCATAGAACATTTGTTTTAGTAATAGGTAATGCTATTCTACCTGTGTGTAAAGTGACAGCACACACACTACCTTATTTAATCTGCAAAGCAAATGTGAGTTGCATGATGTAGATAGTCAAATTACTTTCCAACCTCTCACTGGATTATGACTCAATAAAAAGATACAACTCTTTTCCATCTACTCTGTGTGTCTAAAACCATGTATAAAACAGGAGGTATGAAATGCAATCATAAAGGTGGGATTTCTAAAATGTATCTATCCTAATCATGAAGTGTCTGACACCTCCTAGGCATATAGGTACAGTGGAGATTTAAAAATTATTATAGTGCTTAGCAAAATTATATTTTCTTTCATAGTATATTTTGTAATTTCACCTATCATTTACAGGTAATGGGAGTTCCCATATTTCATCAGGGATATAGATGGTTCAAGTAATCCATCCTTTATCAGATTAAGTTAGCATGAGATTTACAGATTCAAATACTCCAGTCTAATCCTTCTTCCAGTGACCATAGACTCCAACTTATCATGCACTGCTTTTTATTGGCTAGATTCTATGGCACACATAGAGGCTGTTCCATCATTTTAAAGAAGACAATCTCAGCCGGGCGGTGGTGGCGCACGCCTTTAATCCCAGCACTCGGGAGGCAGAGGCAGGCGGATCTCTGTGAGTTCGAGGCCAGCCTGGGCTACCAAGTGAGCTCCAGGAAAGGCGCAAAGCTACACAGAGAAACCCTGTCTCGAAAAACCAAAAAAAAAAAAAGAAGACAATCTCAGCTCTACTGGTGATCACCTCACTAGCTTTAGTTGCCGAGACTGAGGAAAAATTCTTTCCTTCTAGGGACTACAGATGCCCTAAAAAAGCTAATGCTCTCAATTTTAGTGGTTATTTAATTTTTAGAATTCTGGATTGCCTGCTCCGGGGGCTGTGTTGGAGGTCATTTCAGAGCTGTCCATCAGCATCACATTCAAAGACAAACACGGTGCTAACCAAGATGAACATAGCACAGATCTAGCCCAAGGGTGAGGTCCTGACTCACCCAGCCATACTTCTTTGTTCTTAGCCTAAAGGTAGGAATGTGCTATGTTTTCCTTTGTTAATTCAGAATGCTATGCCCTGTCCCCTAAGCTGGATTCTCAGCTCTTATTTTTGTCACCATTTCTTCTACAGGTACAGGTGCCCCAGGATGTTTGATGTGGTCCCAGAGATAAGCACCTCTGCTGTAACTGTATTTTCAAATAGCCTTAAGAAAGCTACCCATGTCCGCTATTCATATAAATATTTAGATATTTGGTAATACATGCAACTAGATGTGTTGGTTGGTTTTATTTGGCAATTTGATACAATCTAAAATCACCTAAGAAGAGAACCTGGAGGGAGGGCTGCCTAGATCATGTTGGCTTGTGGGCATGTCTTTAAGCAACTGTCTTGATTATATTAGTGGATGTGGAAAGACACAGCCAAAAAGTGGGCTGCATCATTCCTTGGGCTTTAGTTTTGAACTCTGTCAGAATGGAGAAAGCAAGCTAAGTAGACATGCATGCATTCACTTCTCTCTGCTCTTGTCTGTGGATGTGATATGACTAGTTGTTTCAGGTTCTACCTTTGACTTTCTCACAATGATGGACTGTAACCTGGAATTGTGAGCTGGAGCAAACCCTTTCCCTCTTAAGTTGTTCTATATCAGGATATTTATTACAGCAACAGAAATGAAACCAGAATACCAGATTTCTTCAGGTATCCCATATTCTTCTGCCTACATACTAATCTTAATTTTTCACAGAACAGAAAGACCTAGAGGGCTTTTAAATCAATCATCTCACTTTTTTATTACCTCTGGCTGATGAGAATGTAACTTACTTCAAATTTTGTGCATTTTGAAAACAACACTATCATGTTATGGTTGTTTTATTGGGTACATACAAGATAAGTTCCCAGGAGCACTACATTTGAATTAGTTAGAAGGCACAGCTATAGATTCAAGGTGTAATGGGAAAAGACTGTAGAAAAATCCAATTCATCTTGTTGCATTCTTTCTTTTCTCTGAGGAAAAGAAATATCCAGATCATTTCCTCTCTTATCTCAACCACTAATAACATATAATCAGACATAAAAGAACTGAGGGAAACATAGCCTTTGAGATTGTTAACTAATAACATTTCTACTGCATCATGTATTCACAAAATACAAACATTGTAGAAACAAAGACTGACTTGTTTACATCTGTCTTTCCTAATTACCAACATAAAACATTTCAAATTCTTAATAACAAACTATTTAATTGGTAAATACATGAATGAGGCCTATCTGGGTCATGACAATCAGAACACCCATAGAACAGAAGTTTTAGAGAATGAATTTGTAAATGACAAGATTCAAAGTTATTTAGAATGATGCCTTGTTAATTAAGATCCAATCATAAATATGTCAGATGCAAGAGAAAAGACTGGTCTAGGCTAATCATTCTAGAATGCATGCCAAGGAAGTGAATTAGTGAATAAAAAGACAAGTACTTTTGATGGGAAAGGTTAGGGTCAGATTTGAGAAGGAACATGTGACTTCTGGAATGGCTTGACAGAATTCAATTTCTTGGTCCTGAACAATGGACACAAGAAAGAGTTAAATATTTTTACTGTTTGTATAATAATGAGTCTATTATTATAAACCCAACCCCAATATATATTTGATTTAACAACACAAAATTTTAGAGGATAAAATATAAATGTACCTACACTAATAACTATTGCTACCTTTAAAATGTTTCATACATAAACACTAGGTTTTAAAAACAATTTAAATAGGCATATTATCCCTAAGGAAATAGAAGCAATCATTAAAACTCCCACAACCAAAAAAAGCCCAGGTCTAAACGGTTTCAGCAGAGAAATCTACCAGAATTTCAAAGAAGAGTTAATACCAATATTCCTCAAATTGTGTCACACAATAGAAACTAAAGGAACATTGCCAAATTCTTTTTATGAAGCTACAGTTACCCTGATACCCAAATCACATGAAGACTCAACAAAGAGAGAGAGAGAGAGAGAGAGAGAGAGAGAGAATTATAGCCAAAGCTCTCTCATGAACATTGATGCAAAAATACTCAATAAAATACTGGTAAACCGAATCTAAGAACACATCAAAAAAATCATCCACCATGATCAAGTAGGCTTCATCCCAGAGATGTAGGGGTGGTTCAATATATGAAAATCTGTCAATGTAATCCACCATATAAACAAACTGAAATAAAAAACCCACATGACCATCTCATTAGATGCTGAATACACCTTTGACAAAATCCAATACCCCTTCATATAAAGTTCTTGGAGAGATCAGGGAAACAAGGCACATACCTAAACATGATAAAAAAGCAACATACAGCTAGCCAACAGCCAACACCAAATTAAATGGAGAGAAACTCAAAGTGATTCCACTAAAATCGGGAACAAGACAAGGCTGCCCACTCTCTCTATATCTATTCAATATAGTATAGCTCTAGCTAGAGCAATAAAACAACAAAAGGAGATCAAGGGGATACAAATTGGAAAGAAAGAAATCAAACTTCCACTATTTGCAGATGATGTGATAGTATATATAAGTGACCACAAAAATTCTATCAGGGAACTCCTACAGCTGATAAACACCTTCAGTAATGTGGCAGGATACAAGATTAACTAAAAAAAAAAAATCATTAGCTCTCCTGTATACAAATAATAAATAGACTGAGAAAGAAATCAGAAAAACAACACCCTTTACACAAATAGGATAAAATATCTTGGGGTAACTCTAACCAAACAAGTGAAAGACTTGTATGACAAGAACTTTAAGTCTTTGAAGAAAGAAGTTGAAGAAGATGTCAGAAAATGGAAAGATCTCCCATGCTCTTGTATAGGTAGAATTAACATAGTAAAAATGTAATCTTACCAAAGGCAATCTGCAGATTCAATGTAATCCCCATTAAAATCCCAACACAATTCTTCATAGACCTCAAAAGAACAATACTCAACTTCATATGGAAAAACAAAAAACCCAGGATAGCTAAAACAATTCTATACAAATAATGAACTTCCAGAGGCATCACCATCCCTGACTTCAAGCTCTACTATAGAGCTATAGTAATAAAAATAACTTGGTATTGGCCTAAAAACAGACATGTGGATCAATGGAACTGAATTGAAGACACTGACATAAATCCACACACCTATGAACACCTGATTTTTGACAAAGAAGCCAAAATTATACAATGGAAAAAAGAAAACGTCTTCAACAAATGATGCTAGCATAACTGGTTCATGGCATGTAGAAGAATTCAAAGAGATCCATATCTATTGCCATGCACAAAACTCAAGTCCAAGTGGATCAAAGATCTCAATGTAAATCCAGTTACACTGAACCTGATAGAAGAGAAAGTGGAAAGTAACCTTGAATGCATTGGCACAGGAGAGTATATAACACCAGGAGCACAGACACTGAGATTGGCAATTAATAAATGGGACCTCCTGAAACTGAAATGCTTCTGTAAGGCAAAGGATACTGTCAATAAGACAAAACAGCAGCCTACAGAATGGGAAAAGATCTTCACCAACCCCAAATCTGACAGAGGGTTGATCTCCAAAATATATAAAGAATTCAAGAAACTAGACAGCAAAATACCAAATAATCAAATTAAAAATGAGGTGCAGATCTAAACAAAGGATTCTCAACAGAAGAATCTCAAATGGCCAAAAGACATTTAAGGAATTGCTCAACATCCTTAGTCATCACAGAAATGCAAATCAAAGTGACTCTGAGATATAATCTTACACCTGTCATAATGGCTAAGATAAAAAATACTGATGATAGCTAATGTTGGAGAGGATGTGGAGTAAGAGGAACACTCCTCCATTGTGAGTGGGAGTACAATTTTGTACAGCCACATTGGAACTCAGTATGGCAGTTCCTCAGAATATTGGGAATTAATATACAACAAGGCCCAGTGATAATACTCTTGGGCATATACCCAAAGGATGCTCAATCATACTACAAGGACACTTGCTCAACTATGTTCATAGTAGCATTATTTGTAATAGCCAGAACCTGGAAACAACCTAGATGACCCTTAACTGAAGAATGGATAAAGAAAATGTGGTACATTTACACAATAGAGTATTACTCAGCAATTTTTAAAAAAAAATGACATCATGAAAAATTTGCAGGCAAATGGTGGAACTAGAAAAAAATCATCCTGAGTGAGGTAATCCAGATCCAGAAAGAGGAACATGGTATGTACTCACTCATAAGTGGATAGTAGATGTAAAGTAAGGGATAATCAGGCTACAATCCACAGCCCTACAGAAACTAGGTAATAAGGAGGACCCTAAGAGGGATACATCAATTGCTCTGGGAAGAAGAAATAAATGATATCTCCTGGGTAAACTTGAGTTGAGGAGAGGGGTGGAGGGGAGGGGCTGAGTGATAAGAACATGGAGGATTGGTATGGTTAAGTTGGGGGAGGGATGGAGAGAGAAAGCAACAAAAGAGATCTTGATAGAGGGGGTCATTATGGGGTTAGGAAGAAACCTGGTGCTAAGGAAATTCCCAGAAATTCACAAGGATGGCCCCAGCTAAGACTCCTAGCAGTAGTGGAGAGGATGCATGAACTGGCCTTCTCTTGTAATCAGATTTGTGACTACCCTAATTGTCATCATAAAACCTTCATCCTATAAGTGGTGGAAGCAGATGCAGACATCCATAGCCAAGCACTGGCTCAAGTTCCAGGAGTCCAGTTGAAGAGAGGGAGGAAGGATTCTATGAGCAAGGGGGGGGGTCAAGATCATGGTGGGGAAAACTACAGAGACAGCTGACCCAAGCTCATGGGAGCTCGTGGACTTTAGACTGACAGCTGTAAAGCCTCCAAGGGACGAACCTAGATCCTCTACAGGTGGGTGACAGTTGTGTAGCTTGATCTGTTTGTGGGGCCCCTAACAGTGGGAACAGCATTCATTCCTGGCACATGAACTGGCTTTTTGGAACCTATTCCCTATGGTGGGATGCCTTGCTCAGCCTTGATGCAGGGGAGAGGAGTTTGGTCCTGCCTCAACTTGACATGCCATGTTTTATTGACTCCCATGGGAGGCCTTACCCTTTCTGAGGAGTGGATAGGCAGGGGTAGAAAGGAGGTGGGGGGAAGGGAGCCAGAGGAGAAGAAGAAGGGGAAACTGTGGTTGGTATGTAAAATAAATAATGGATACCACTGATGAAGCTAACCCAGGTACCCCTTTCTGGCTATCTTGGGGAAAAGGAATATATTTAGAGTATGAATGTACTGGCTCATATTTGAACATCTGACCCTCAGGTTTTTCATCTTTATGACATGAGATTTACAAATATTAATAACAATATATGTGAGGAAGCTGATTGGGCACCAGTTGTCTCATCAGCTATGGTTTGTTCACTACTGGCCCAAATGTTTATCCATCAGGACAGACTTTGGAGAAATCTGGACTTTATGGGAACATAATGACAATACAATGTATAATGTTTGAAAGAAGCTTACTTCACTGGCACAGGGAGACTTTGAGGATATGTCAACCAGAAACATCTATGGCTGAGGAACTTTAAGAGCTATTGTGGTACATTGTGACTCTCTGGAATCATAATCTAATATGATTTGTCCTCTGGGTAATATTAAGGATACATTTTTATATGATTTCATTTTGGTCCACTGAAACCAATATATTTCAAACAAGAATGTTATCATCAGACAGCTGAAACCTTAATTGAAAATCTCTCCTTAGAAATAGAACCATTTGAAGAGTGAAGGGTACAGCATGCCATGACTGTGCACCTCAGGCCACCAAAAACTAAGGGATAAGCTGGCAGAATAAATCAACAGCAGTGGAGACAGATCACTGTCTGACAGCGGCCTGCCACTCTATAAGCATGCTGTAGGGAGCTGTGGTTCAGGAGATCTCCAATGGTTGGTCTACCACACAAAGACCAGAAGTCATGGGGAAATTCTCTACCATTTGCTCATTTTGTCCTTCCTTTCTCCAGAAGCAGAGACACTAAATTATTCAGATTCTCAGGGACAAATAATAGAACTTTTGGCCATATAGGGTCAAGCCTAGGACATCAGACACCAAATCAAGTCAAGCAACACAGTCAGGAATTAAACATCAAGTCAAAAACAAACCAAAAAATGTTCCCAAACAAGCAAGCAGAGCCCTCTACCCACTGTTCAACAGAGCAAAAGATATGACATAAGACTTGGCATGTGTGGTAATTTATTTAAATGTAATTGGCCCTCATAAGCTCATAGAAAGTGGCACTACTAGGAGGTGTGGCCTTGTTGGAGTTGGTATGGCCTTGTGAGAGGAAGTGTGAGGTTTCCTATACTCAAAATACCAACAAATGTCTCAGTCGACTTCCTGTTGCCTGTGATATCTAAGACTCTTAGCTACTATTCCAGCACCACACCTTCCTGCACACCACCATGCTCAGTCATGATGATAATTTACTGAACCTCTGAAACTGTAAGCAAGCCACCCAATTAAATATTTTATTTATAAGACTTGCCATGGTCGTGGTGTCTCTTCACAGCAATAAAAACCCTAAGACAGAAGTTGGTACCAGGGACTGGGGTGTTGCTCTGATAGGCTAGTCATAGGCTTTAGGAGTTTGGTTTAGGAAAGCAGTAGAATGCTTTAAGCACTGCCTAATGGGCCATACTAGTGGGAGCATGGAAGACAGTTGTGCTGAATGGGATTTGATGAATTATGGGGGCTTGCTCAAGAGGTTACAGAGGAGAAGAATTTTAGTGTGTTCCCTAGAGATCATTTTCGGTTCTTGTGATATTTTAGTGAAGAATGTGGCTGCTTTTTGCCCTTGTTTGAAGAGTCTGCCTGAGGCTAAAATAAAGATTTTTGGATTAATTCCATTGGCAGAGAAAATCTCAAAACAGTCTAGTATAGACTCTGTTTGTGGTTATTAGTGGTAACTCTAATAATGACTTATAATAAAAAAGAGCAAGCTGATCTGGGTAAATTACAAGATGTAAAATTTAAGGAGAAAAAGAGCACCAGGAGCTAAATCCTCTGTTCAAGGAGATAACAGATTAAGAAATGGAATAAAAGGAGTAGTGATCTCAGGATAAGATCCCACCTGGTTAAGTTTCCAATTTGTGGAAAGGAACTAAAGAAAATCTTAGATCATAGTGTGGTAGTGTACATGTTTAATCCCAGCACTGGGAAGACAGAATTTATCAGATCTCTGAGTTTGAGGCCAGTCTGCTCCACAGAGCAAGTTTTAGGACAGTCAAGCATAGGCAATGAAAGCTGGTGAAGATGTAATTGAACAAGGCGGGCATGCTCCAGCCCCGGTAAGCAGCAGAACTTGGCAGCTTTGGCCACATGCTTCTGGCTTTAGAGTTAAGGATAGAAGAAACAGGTTATTGAATTTGCCTCCAAGCCTAAAGAAAGCCACTAAGGCCAGGCATGTATCCCTGAATGGAGGCCTAGTAGAGAGGTCACTGAGTGAAGCTGTGAAGTTGAAGCCTGAATTGCATTGGAGAAACCAAGATTAACATGATGCCAGAATCCTGAGATACCTGCCAAGGAGAGATGCTAACAGGGAGTGGAAACAGCCCAAGAGAAAGGAGTGTGTTGTACTCAATAAAGCTGAATTGAGTTGGAGATTTGTGGAGCATTTTGACATGAGATATGGAAATGTAGGATTTGGAGTTTGCCCAACTGGCTTTTGGTATTGCTTTGATCCAGTATTTCCTTGCCATGCTCCCTTCCCTGCATTTTGGAATGGTAATGCATATCCTGTGCCATTACATGTTGGAAGTATGTGATCTGCTTTTTTAATTTTGATTTTTACTGATGATTACAGTCAAGAGATTACATGAATGTCAGAAGAGACTTTGAACTTTGGACTTTTAAACATTGTTGAGATTGTGATAGACTATGGGGATATTTGAAGTTGAAATAAATGAATTTTGCATTGTGATATTGTTACAAGTTTATGAGGGCCAGGGAGTGGGATGTGGTAGTTTGAATGTAATTGACACCCATAATCTCATAGGGAGTGGCACTATTAGAAGGTATGGCCTTATTGGAGGAAGTGTGTCACTGTGAGAGTGGGCTTTGAGGATTCCTATGCTCAGGATACCACCCAGCGTCTCAGTCAACTTCTTGTTGCCTGTAAAATATAGGACTCTCAGCTACTACTCCAGCACCATGTCTGTCTGAATGCCACCATGCTCCCCATCATGATGATAATGAACTGAACCTCTGAAACTGTAAGTAAACCACCCCAATTAAATGTTTTCTTTATAAGAGTTAATATGGTCATGATGTCTCCTCACAGCAAAAAAAATAATAATAATAATAATAATAATAATAATAATAATAATAAAAAGACAGCCAGCATGAAAGTGGCAATCACTAACAAATAGGTATTTATATGTATGTATGTGTGCTGTATATGTGTTTATTTATGTACTCTGCATGTGCATATATAGATTCCGATGACTGATGTCAAATCTCCTCTTCAATAGCTCTCCACCTTGGTCTTTGAGATGTTTTCTCAGTGAACTTAAAACTCACTGATTCAGTTGGACTAGATAGATAGGAAGCTCCAAATATCTCCCTATATCATCCCTCCAGCAACAAGAATACAATTGTATGCTGCTGTGTTGCAGGATATTTGATCACACTGTGAACCCTGAGATTGCATTATTTACTGGAAAAAAATGCTTCTATGGTGTGGCTCAGCCCTAGCACACACCTTTAATCCAAGAGTTTTCTGCTTGAATATTGTAAACAGGATTAAATAAAATCAACCCTATGTCAAGAGTTAGAACAAGCAACCAGTTGACAGGAAATAACCATAGAGAGTAAGAGGAAGTCAGAGGATGGAGAGAGAGACACACAGGAAGTAGAAGGGAGGGGCATCCAGTTGGAGGAGATTTGTTTTGAGATAGCATAGGAGTGAGTGCTTTTTCTGGGATAACAGCAGAAGAGGAAGCAACTGGGTGCTTTCTCTGCCTCTCTGAGCTAGCAGGTTTTCACTCCAGGTTCTGACTCCTGAGTCTTTATTAGTAAAATTGAATGATAGAGAGTTAGTTAAAAACAACAGCCATGCACAGCTGGGAATCTGAACTCATGTCCTCATGAATGCACAAGTACTCTACCCACTGAGCAATCTCCCCATTCTAGAAACATAAGGTTTTACTGTTAAGAAATAACTTTTCAATGTCACTTTATTTATTGTCAAGAGAAATTTGGAAGAATAGTGAAGTTAGATACGTTGCCTGTTACTCCAATGGGTAATAAAATTGGAGTAGGATTCCAAGTATGATGCCTTTTTACCCTAGAAGGGTTTAAGGCATTTCAACTATATACTCAAGATGACTCTGATATTTCTGCTAGATGCTATACACAAAGGACTTAGCATGTGTACCCCAAGAGTTTTCATTATTACTCAATAGGAAAAACCTGCTTGAAGCCTATAAAATGTCATGTCTTGTTAAGATGCCTCAAGTGGTTAATCTTGATTGTCAACTTGACAGAATTTAGAAATCACCTACAAAACAAATCTCTTGGCATATTTGTGTAGGTCACTGCATAGACATTTAAATGATATATAATAACCCACATTAAATATGGATGGTATCATTCCAAGAACTAGGATTTCCAAAGTGAATTAAAAAGAGAAAATCAACTGAGCATCAACATCCACTTCTTGACTACAGGTGCAATATGATCAGCCTCATACTACTGCTATAATGCCATCTAGTAATGATGGATTGTACCCTCAAACCAAACAAAAATAAACCCGTGTTCCTTACATTGCTTTTCTTTGGTAATTTGGTCACAGAAATGAGAAAAGAAACTAATACAATGTCTTTGTGCACCCATGACCTATTTACATATGAATTAGTATGAGAAAATGTAACTGAGTGGTTAATAACCAACCTACTGTTGGAGAGGAGCTGTATTCTTTACCAGTGGCTAAATAGTTCAGGTTATTCCTACTTCTAAGAAATTAAGAGGTTCAATTAACAATTGATTGTTAAATTTGATGTAATTTAGAAAAAATCATAACCTCATAAATATTTTATAGCAGTTGGTTAATATTCAAAAGGAACACCAAGTTCCTTAGAAGAAAAGATCCACATAAATATAAGGATAGAGCAAAATAAGCCTCCCTGACGAAGAGCAACATGACATTTTTAACATAGCAGACTTTAATTGCATCCCTATAAAAGATGCTTTTATTTCCAACATTGTTCAGCAGGATTTCTACTACATTAATTCCAATATTATAAAAAGGAACCCAGGGGAGGCTGCTCATAACTATTCAGGAATACTGTTTAAAAATACTTTGTGACACACCTTATTGGACTTTTTGCTAACTTACTGAAATAGGCAACTATCAAAAATAGTCCTAACTGTAAGACATAAAATAAAGGGTATTTTGAATAAGCAGGGGATTGGTTCCAAGACCTCCCTACCTGAGAATACAAAGACACACAGATACTAGTCCCTTATGTGAAATGGCATAGTGTTTGTATATAATGTGTGAGTATCCTCCTGTATACTTTCAATCATCTCCAGATTATGTACACTAGTAATCCAATGTTGATGCTACATATGTAGTTCTTCTATGTATTGTACAGGGATTAATGACAAGGGGAGGGGAATATGTATATTCAGTACAAAGTTAGTATTTTTTCAAATATTTTCTATCTTGGTTGGATCCACAGATATTTAACCAATGAATATGGAGGGCTGGCTGTACTGCACAATTCTGAGGACAGAGAGAATGTAAGAAACAAGGGTGGCAGTTTTGCTAAGCCACACTTGTGCAACACTGCAGCCTATAGAGGCAGTGGGAGGTGGGACTGGAGGGTGACAGCTATAACAGGGTGACAGGACTTTGAACCAAGTGGTGACCAGCCCAAGAAACCAAATTGAGAGGAATGGGGATGAAGTGTCAAGTGAAAGAAATTGAAGCTACAGAATTGGGAGTGTGTTCCAGACTTCCAGCTCATTCTCAGGAGCAAATAAGGAGACACAGTAATCCAAGCCATGACCTACATCTTTAGGGGGCTGCCCCCACCTTTTATAGGGTTCCTATGAGGAGGAGAGAGGAATAAGGAACTTGTAGATAGAATGATAGGCCTAGTCGAGAAGGAAAAAAAAAATGACAGAAACACAGGACTGCTGTGGGATGTTCTGTATGTCAAATTACTCTGATTGGTCAATAAATAAAACACTGATTGGCCAGTGGCTAGGCAGGAAGTATAGGCGGGACTAAAAGAGAGGAAAAAAGAACAGGAAGGTGGAAGGAGACACAGCCAGCCACTGCCAGGACAAGCAGCATGTAAAGATGCCGGTAAGCCAAGAGCCACGTGGCAAGGTATAGATTTATAGAAATGGATTAATTTAAGATATAAGGACAGTT
>CABHPP010139280.1:0-44021 GCA_902168425.1 Peromyscus attwateri | reverse complement strand
TATAAATAAAACACTGATTGGCCAGTGGCTAGGCAGGAAGTATAGGCGGGACTAAAAGAGAGGAAAAAAGAACAGGAAGGTGGAAGGAGACACAGCCAGCCACTGCCAGGACAAGCAGCATGTAAAGATGCCGGTAAGCCAAGAGCCACGTGGCAAGGTATAGATTTATAGAAATGGATTAATTTAAGATATAAGGACAGTTAGCAAGAAGCCTGCCATGGCCATACAGTTTGTAAGCAATAGAAGTCTCTGTGTTTACTTGGTTGGGTCTGAGCGGCTGTAGAACTGGCAGGTGAGAGAGATTTGTCCTGACTGTGGACCAGGTAGGAAAACTCTAGCTACACAGGACAGCTTCAGGAGCACCTGGATCAAAATCCACTGGCCCCTTTGGTCTCTTCTAAAGGGCTTTTTAGAGAATGCCAAGGGGTGGTGCAAAAGGCCTCCCCCTTGCTAGATCAAAGCATACTGCACATCCAAGTGCAGACCTTCCAGACCTTCCAAACACCTACTAACCATGCACGTGGTCAATCCATCCCCTTATGCAGCCTTGCTGGGTAAAGCAAGCTCAGATCTCACTAGGAAACCTCTGTGGGCTCCCACACATCTTGTTCCTTTTTTATTTTATTTTTCACTCTTTTCTCCATTATTATTTTAATAATTCAGATATAGCAATATTTTTTCCATTTAAAAGAGTCATCAAGCTTTGCTCTCTATGGAGTTATCTGATTGCTAGTGAAAGTAAAGTGTCAAAGTCTATTCATTTCTAAGTGACCCACATAGAGGGGACAGGGAAACCATGAGGAATGTCTTGCCCTAGCCAAAAGTTGCAACTCCATACTTTTCTTGTTACTTTGATCCTATTCCAAAATTGAGCCCAGGCAATTTCACAGTGGAAGTTAGACAGGGAAAATTAACATAATAAGAAATAATTGGATGCTACCACATAGTCTCCTTTTTCTGAGAGTAAACAAAAGTTCTGTAATGTTTTCCATAGTAAGACAATCAGAATTGCACCAATCTAAGATGCTGGTGCAATATATTTTACACCAAATACATTTTTCTAATTATGAATATTTAGATATGAGACAAGACTTGACAGAATTAAACAGAAAAGTGGGAATCTAAGAAGTATCCTTTCCCCATGGCTAAGAAAAAGTTCTCATTCACAAAAGCAATATATGGCAAAGGCCAATGTATGAAGCTCCTTGTAACCGATATCCAGTTGTATTTGTGAGTCCTGGTGCTGTGATAAAACATTGTGACAAAGGTACCTTCAGAAAGAGACAGTTTGTTAGGGCTTAAAGTTCCAGAGGATGAAGAGTCCATCATGGTGGGGTAGAACATGGCATGGTAGGCATGATGGCAAGAACAGGAAGCTGAGAGATCACATCTTTAACCATAAGCATGAAGCAGAAAGTGGGGTAAACCTATAACATCCTAAAGCCAACTTCCAGTAATACACCTCCGAAAAAGCTGCATCACTTCCCTAAACAGTGCCACCAACTAGGGACTAAGTGTTCATATGCCTAAACCTACAGGGGACATTTCTCATTCAAACTACCACACCAGGGAACAACTTACATGAAATTACAGACAAAGATAACAAAAGTAAGGTGGTTGTAGCATGAATCTTAAAAGTTCTTATTAATAAAATCAGACCTGAGCCAGGTATTGGGGTGAACGCTGGAAGATCAGAGAGACAGAACAGGCCACAGCCACCTCACCTCGCCAGTTCCTCAGCTGATCCTGTTTCCTCAGACTGGAAGCCTCTGAGTCCTCATCCAGAATGAATCTCAGCTGAACTGCTGCTCAAATGCCTAAATGCTTAACCAGCCAAATGCTGCTAGTTTCTGGTCTTCATGCCTTATATATCTTTCTGCCTTCTGCCATCACTGCCTGGGATTAAAGGCTCACTTTCTGGGATTAAAGGTGTGTGTCACCATGCCTGGCTGTTTCCAGTGTGGCCTTGAACTCACAGAGATCCAGAGGGATTTCTGCCTCTGGAGTGCTAGGATTAAAGGTGTGAGTGCCACCATTTTCTAGCCTTTGTATCTAGTGGCTATTCTGTCTCTGACCCCAGATAAGTTTATTAGGGTGCACAATATTTTGGGTGGTATTGGAGAAGAACAACTAGAAACCACGGAGAGACCCCTACCTATGGCTTTTCTTGCTACTGGTTCAACAAGGCAAGATTAGAGGTGCAATAAGCTAACTTTTAGAACACACTCTTATATACCAGTACATACCTAACTGCCTGTGTATTTTTAACACTAAGTGATATTTTACAATGTATTATGATTCTTTCATTTGTTATATAATCTGAAAACCTTAATGAACCAATTTTTTTGAAAACTAAAGGAATCCCATTATAGATTTCTAGGCATATGCCATACACA
This sequence comes from Peromyscus attwateri, assembly GCA_902168425.1. Lineage (NCBI taxonomy): Eukaryota > Metazoa > Chordata > Mammalia > Rodentia > Cricetidae > Peromyscus > Peromyscus attwateri. The sequence goes on along the minus strand of CABHPP010139280.1, from coordinate 41,625 downwards.
AGTTGTACTGCTTCCCAAAATTCCTAAGCAGGCAAATCAATCTGGGGAAAGTGTTCCACACCTATATGCAAACAAATCATTGTAATTCACGTTTCCATGGGAGAATATGTCAAAATTTCTACCCTAAAACATGACATAATGTATAAGATTATTCTAATAGTTTCAGATATGCACCCTTCTTGAGACGTTAAAAATAAATAGCTCATTCATATTTGTCAAGAAAAAGCAATAATTAGGCATGAAGCAAGACCATTCCCATTATCCCTCATGGAAACTTGGGCTGGCTACTGTGATTTCCAGGGAAATGGAAGTTGACAGTGGAGACAGCCCCCAAAGAAACTGTATACGGCCCCAGTAGAGGGACTTCTTCTTTTACAAAATTAAAAGGGGAAAAAGAAGTGCAACAAAAATCTGAAGTGTCAGATGTGTTGAATTCCTACATTCCAAGAGTGCCCACTCATCAGACTGACTGGACTGGAAAACCTTACAAACTGTAACCTTGGAAGAATCTCAGGACCTCCCTGCTGTTGGACAATTGCTGACCAGAAGCTGGCATCAAAACCTTTCTCCACTCCCTTGGAAAATGTCAAGGCATTAAATCTCACAGAAGGAAGACTTGTGTTTGAACCTGACAACAGGGGATTTTGTGCTTACCCAGAAGAAAAAAACGATTTCAGCTGAATTCCCTAGGGGAAAAAAAAGGAGATGCTATTTGTTTCAATGGCTCCTCATCCTTAGAATCAATTTACAGGTGATTTCTAGAGACCACTTTGTTACCACAGACGGATTTCCCTGAAGGAGAATTGCATGGCCACTCAGGAAGTAGAGACACAATGAGGCTCTAACTCCTGAGGAAAAGTATCAGGCTTCTCCAGAAACTGAGCTCTTGTTTACAGAAATTCCACATGACTATTTTAAGTTCATACACATCAAGTGAAATCAGTTTGTCTTTCTGGCTTCACTTTTTGATTAGCTTGCCCAACTAGAAAGGACTATCAGAGGCTCAGTGCCTTCCTACATGAAGTGTCTGGACCCACTAGCACAGGAAAAGGTTGCATGTGATCGCATATTTTTAGGGATGAAGTAAGTATAAGGGGAAAGAAAAGTTTTATCTCTCTGTACTTAAAGCTGGCATGTACCCTAATACCTACATCATTGGGACCAAGTCTCTAATTTTAGGTATAAGAAATATGGACATGTAAAGCATTTGCCTCTGAGGAATCAAGTAAGGAGTAAAACAATCCAATGGCCATTTGCTATTAGCATAAATAAGAAATATGTTGACTATATTGTCAGGTTAGATCCCTGCAGAGCCGGTAGGGTGCTAATCTTGCTTCTCCCACCCATAAACCTGTGGTCTTTTTCTCTTCTGTCTCACACAATCACCACTGTTGGCAAGGAATCCCCATAGCCTTCCTCACTGTGGAATTTTCCCTCAGCTGTGGTCCTAATCTGCCTGGTCCTAGACTTCCCTTAACCATGAGCTAGGTACCTGATATCATAACCATACCCAGCTGCCTTCAAACTCCTGGTTTTTAGATACCTCAATTCTTATCTTTGGATTTTTTTAAGGATACCTTTGTTCAGGATATAATAGTGCACCCTCACTAATAAAACAATTGCTATAATAGAGTAAGTGTCTCTCAAAGGTCTGTGTGTTACAAATTTGTACTAGTGGTAGGTCCTTAAGCACTCTGAATATGTACTCGAAGGGGATTGTAGGACTATAGTTTCTGCTTCTCATTTTCTGTGGCTTCCTGGCTATGAAGTGTGTGGCTTTATCCAATCACACGTTCTGTCTACATGCTGTCTACTATGGACATAAAACAGTGACATCAACCAATCAGTGACTGAAACTCCAAGAATACAAGCAATACCAACTTATATAACATCAGATATTTGATACACTAATGAAAAGCTGCCTAATGCAGTAGTCCATCCTCATGTCAAAACAAGGAATGTTCAGATGAGTGGGGATTAAGATTCAATATTATAGTATTTACTTTGTGGACTTGTTCATATGGCCCTGCAATAAGAGAGAACAATGACAAGAAGGAAGAAGATGCTGTCAATAAAAGAATTTAAGCTTTCAAGGGAAAATCAAAGGCCATTTATACCGATTATGGATATAATAAGTAAATTATAAAAAAACTTAAAATATATATTTTCTTTGTAGAAGTAAAATCAAGTACAGACATTCATATCAAGCCACTTGTCATTCACACTTAATTATCATGCAGAAAAGAACAATTATGCATATTGTTAAACATCAAAATCACAGAACCAGAAGAGACTTCAGAGAACACATCAGTCAGGGCACTCCTGTTGCTGATGCTCTAACAGAAGGAATGCCAGCCCAGGCCTCCTGACTACCATCCCAGAGGGCAGTCCCTATGGACATGCTATCCCACCTGTGAGTTAAATTACACTCTGAACAATGCTTGCTCTTTTGAAGCATAAATGAGCTTTAATCCCGACTCGTGTGTGTGTGTGTGTGTGTGTGTGTGTGTGTGTGTGTGTGCGCGCACGCGCATGCTCATGAATTTTCAGATGTTAGCAGAATCCCTCAAGTAAACACACTCTGAGAAATGTAAACTCTGTATAATGTAGATTGGAAAATAAATGTGAGCTGAGAGAAATGGAGAAGACCAAGGAAGTAAGAAGGTGTCTGTGTGTAAGTCAATCATGGAAATTGAGATGGGTGAGTAAATAAAATGGTTTTTAAAAAGCTAACATAAGACAAAGATATGAAAATAGCAGTCACATTTATTATGTAATATATAATGTAAGATAGATGATAGTAACGTTTATCTCAGTGAGTTATTGTTACCTAGAATCATTGCATTCCTTCTATTGTATGGCAAAAAGCATGGTGAGGCTATCATGGTATCTCAATATAAAGACCTGTCATGATAAAGAGAAACTATGCTGATGACACAAACTCTGTAAGTTCACCAGCTAAAATGAGAAAGACCATGTGCCATTCAGACAACATGAACTTGCATATATCTTCTTGCCATCTCCCAGAAAAGCACTTCTTGATCCTCTCCTATCTTTTATCCAAATGCTCTCATAGAAGGTTAGGCACTGTACACTAATGTATGGTTTGAGACAACCACAAATCAAGTTTGAAAAAAACTCTTCACACTGCTACTTCTGCCTTGTGAGAAAAAGTGGGTCTGTGAAATATTGTTATACACACCGAAATCTCACTGTGGAGAAGCAGTACCCAGGCAGAGACTCAGTTCTGGGAGTTAGTTCTCTCTTGAGAGGATGAGATGAGGACAGGATGTTCCAACTCTAAGATGAACTCTAGGATGGCAACAGAAAGCATGCTTGTGTTTCTGTCTCTGGGATGGTGTGCTGGCTAGTTTTGTGTCAACTTGACACGAGCTGAAGTCATCTGAGAGAAGGAAACCTCAAATGAGAAATGCCTCCACAAGATTGGGCTGTAGGCAAGCCTGTAGGGCATTTTCTTAATTAGATTAATGGGGAGGGTCCAGCCTATTGTGGGTGGTACCATCCACGGGATGCTGGTCCTGGGTTCTATAATAAAGCAGGTGGAGCAATCCACCAGGAGCAAGCCAGTAAATAGCACTACTCCATGGCCTCTGCATCAGCTCCTGCCTCCAGGCTCCTGATCTGTGTGAGTTCTTGTCCTGACTTCCTTTGACATTGAATAGTGATGTGGAAGTGTCAGCCAAATAAACCCTTTCCTCCCCAAGTTGCTTTAGTCATGGAGTTTCCTCACAGCAATAGTGAATAGTGTTTCCTAACTGAAACAGATGGAGATTGAACATCATTCATCTAGGGACTGGAAAACAGAAGTGACCTTCTCAGTGACAGCAAGGGCAAACTACTGCCAACATCCCCACCACTTCCATCTCACATGTTTCTCAGTGACACATACTAGAATTTTCTATCAGTCATCATTCTTTCCACAGATGTATCTAAGAGAAATTAATTTGGACTTTATAAAGAACTTTACCATAAGAACTGAAAATGGTAAGCACTTCTTATGCTGTTACTGGTCAATTTACTGACCTGAAGGGTCAGCAGAGAAATATTGAAAACCCTCTCTGACTGGTTAGGAATTCCCATGATGAGAAGTAGAGAAGGACCCCCTGAGTTATATAATCACCACCCCACTTCAGTTAATGTACCCCTGCTTCCTCGCAGTACAGCTCACACTGCTACAATCATGGTGTATTGGGAAACTGATATTAATTTACAAAAGGAATTGAGTACAAAAAGCACTTATAATTTCACCAATGTTACAGCATTTCACAGAAGCTTTCACTGTACTCTGTTACATGCTATTTTATAGTATAGAGTAGGTGTACAGCAGGGTTTGGCGATTTTAAAACTTGATTATATATATTTCTATATACTAAATCATTGTGCATGTTGTTTTAACAACTACAAATGATGTTTCAAGTTAATGTATTATAATTATTATATTATATATTTATATATAATTATTTATTCTGCTGCACAAATAATTTGCCTACAACATTTTTCTCTTTAAAAAATGCCATATGGGTTTTGGGGAAATGGCACGTGGTTAAGAGTATTTGCTGTTCTTCAAAAGGATCAGACTTCAGTTCCCAGAACCTACATTGGGCAATTTATAGCAACCTGTAACTCCAATTTCAGAAGGTGCAACATCTTCTGCTGGTCTCCATAGGCAACTGCACTCACATGCACAGATATACACACACATACAACATTTATTTAAAGTCTTAAAAATCCTTTACATGTGCAGTATTTTTCTCCTCTTAAATTATTTACAAGAATGATTTGAGAATAAAGCTGTATATAAAAATTTTTATGAATATTAAATAATATATTATATATTCAATACAGATTCACTTTCTGGAGATGTGCATGTACACAGTTCTGTGTGGTTATGCATTCTGATTTCAGTGTTATATTTTTAATTCTTCTCAAATTCTTAAATTTTAAATATTTTGTAGGAATATTTTGAGATTATATTACTAGAAATTAATTTATCCTTTTAAAAGAATCATTTATGAACACAGAAGTTATAAAGAGTATCTAGAGAATAAATGACCATCAAAAGTTTAGTGCTATAATTGATCTAAAAATTGAAAGCATAATTTCACCTGAAATGTTAGCCAATTTTGAGAATTTTTTTTAAGAAAATACACACCTCCTTTAGATTTCAATAAAACAAAGGGGGTCTCTAAACGGCTGCCGACTTCATTGCTCTTTATTATATGTGATACGATTTCACAGCACCTAATAAAGACATGTTGGATATTGTGACATCACAATAAAGGCCATGTGAAGAGCATGTCCCTTCAAAATGGCTGATTAGAGAGATATTAATGTAAGAAAAAATGGAAGAACAAATTTAAATATGTATTCTTGGGTCAAGTTCAAAGAAATGCAATCAGTTTTAATGTCTATATAAATGAACCTGGAAAATCTAGTAAATGGATCTGAGATTAGAAACTAAGCAACAGATGGCAACACACTTTGCTCAAGGCCAAGTTTCTTATAACCTTGAAATTCTGAAAGGTCTCCAAAGAAGAAAAATAAGATAGGCTTTTAGCCTGGATTGTCCTCAAGACAGATGAAGCTAATGGACTTGTGTCAAAAGAGAGAAAATGAGATCGATGTTTACAGGCTTGGGTCCCCAGGGGAAGGACATTTTGCCATCAGGTCTGTGGAATAAATCTTCAGACAAAGAATGGCAGATGTGGAGAGTGTCTGGGCAGGAACCACGGGTAATATGGGTACAGGGCACATCACTCAGAAATGGAGCATGGTGCAGCTGAAGCATGCCAAGGACAAGGTAGTTTTTGACAGGTACGATTTTCCTGCCACAGATCACTCACTCCAGATTATGATAGAGAATGCCAAATGCTACCTGAATCACACTCTCAAATAGGATTGACTGCAATACTAAGGATCAAAATGAGTATGGGACATGAGGATGATTGGAAATGTTTAATGAGGCTGGGAAATTAACTCAATGGGTAAAAATGTCTTCTGCCAAATCTGATGGCTTAAGTTCAATCCCAGGATCCCATGTGGTTGATGGAAGAATTGATTTTACAAGTTGTCCTCTGACCTCCACACATATATCATGGTGTAACATGAATCTTAAAAGATCTTATTAATAAAAACAAACCTGGAAGCCAGGTATTGGGGTAAATTCTGAAAGATCAGAGAGACAGAACCAGCCACAGCTAACCTCACCTCGATTCGCCAACTGCTGTGGGATGTTCTGTATGTTAAATGTGTTACTCTGATTATTTAATAAATAAAACATTGATTGGCCAGTAGCCAGGCAGGAAGTATAGGTGGGACAAGGAGAGAGGAGAATTCTGGGAAGTGAAAGGCTGAGGCAGAGAGTCGTTGCCAGCCACCACCATGACAAGCGAGATGTAAGGTACTGGTAAGCCACAAGGCACATGGCAACTTAAAGACTAATAGAAATGGATTAATTTAAGATATAAGAACAGCTAGCAAGAAGCCTGAGCCATTAGGCCAAACAGTTTAAATAATATAAGTCTCTGTGTGTTTACTCGGTTGAATCTAAGCGGCTGCGGGACTGGCGGGTGAGAGAGATTTGTCCTGAGCGTGGGCCAGGCAGGACTGGAGAAAACTCCAGTGACAGCCAACTTCTCAGCTGATCTTGTTTTCTCAGACTGGAAGCCTCTGAGTCCTCATCCAAATGGATCTCACATCATGGCATAAGTATATGCACATATGTATATACAAACACATGTATTCACATAATAAATAAATAATAAAATGGGGGCTTTATTGTTTCTTTGTTCTGAGACACCATCTCACTATGCAGCCCTGGCTGACTGCAACTCCCTCAGACTCACAGAGATTTATCTGCCTCTGTGTCCCAAGTGTTTGGATTAAAGTCTTATGCCCCACTATGCCCTACTAAATAAAATATATTTTAAATGTATGATGAAAATAGCTTTATTTCCTACGGGAAATAACACTGATGATATCTCACAAGAGTTTCTTCTGCTTTTCTTTAGTTCATTGTCCTTACATAAATCTTTGGGCCAAAAGTGAAAGATAGAAAGCAAATCGCTCTGTTCTGCCAAGGAAGGAAGTCTTCCCGCTTGGCTGCCCTTATAGCTGAATTCCTAGAAGTTTCTCACCACCTCTTACATCAACTCCAATTAATATAATCCTGTAAATACCACTGATGACTTGAAATATCTCATATCACAAAAATCTATAACTGCTATATCCTGTTCCAACCATTCACCTGTTTGTTTGCCTCTATCTATCTATCTATCTATCTATCTATCTATCTATCTACCTGTTATCTATTTATCTACCTGTCATCTATCTATCTATCATCTATCTATCTATCATCTATCATCTACCTATCTGTGTAAATGTACTTTTTAATTTATAATATACTTATGCTGCCTTAGAAGATTCTTCATAAACTCTTCATAAATATGTTTGTCCACCAGAAGCCTGAGGCAACTTCTCTTGAACTTGGAAGAAGACAGCATAGAAGGCTATAATTATCACAGATACAAGGCAAAGGGAAAGAAAGAGCTGATACTCAGCTTCTAAAATTCAAAATAGGACTACAAAGGAAGAAACTGAACATATTGAAGTGCCAGGCATTGTGCAAAGGGTAAGGACCTTCTAACTTCCTCTCATAGCCACCAGTTAACCCAATAACAGCCAAGGGTGATGAATTACATCCCAATGAGTCATCTAATTGAATTCTTAGGAGAATCAGAAGAAGAAACAAAATGGCATTATACCATTTCAAACACTGGAGATTTGGGGAAGAAGAAAAACCAAGGATAGAAGGGACTAAGATAGGGCAGGGCAGAGACCCACAGAAGGGAGACTAATCATCCTCTCGGGACCCCACAGGATGCTGCCCAGTCTGTCTCATTTCAAATTCACTACTAGCTACCATAAGAAACCTGAGCAGGAAATTAGCATCCACTGAAATTATAAAGAGGCCCTAAAAACTGCAATAATGTGTCAGCTCCATGGAGCCAAATGGCTTCCTGGATTCTAAACGGATATTCTCTTACTCCATTTCCCTCTCAAAAATAGCAACATCAGCTCCTAAGTGGGTAGCTATTTAGCATGTCATAAACACAATTTATCTGAAGGACCTAAAATTCCAAAAGAAGAAACAATACATATTCAAATTCTTTTCTGTGAAAAACTATGTCCATTTGGATTGCAGGTAACTCACAATTTTTGTTCTGATAATTCAGCCTAATAAAAAATGAAATATTTGATATCATCCAAGAAAGATGTACTGAAAGGCACACAATAATAAAACACGCAGCATAGACTGCTAGGGGAAGATGCCATAGCTCTGATGGCTAAAACGAAGGATACTTCTTTCTTCAGGTTTTGAAGACTGGGAAATCAGTGGATTGGGTTCTGGGTAAAGAATTGCTTCCTAGCTAGGTATTGGTGGTGCACACCTTTAATCCCAGCACTCTGAAGGCAGAGGCAGGTGATCTTGGTGAGTTCAGTGGCCAGCCTGGTGTGCAGAGGAAGTTCCAGGACATCCAGAGCTATACAGAGAAACTCTGTCTTGAAAAAAAAATTGCTTCCTATCCTGCCAATAGCTACCTTTTTTGATGTCTTTACATGGCAAAGAGGCATTTCTGCATCCCTCCTCCCCGTCCCCATCCTTCTTCTCCTCCTCTACTTCCTTCTTTTCCTCCTCCTCCTTTTCTCCATTTCAAAATCATGACCTTACCTCATCTGAATCTAATCATCTTTCAAAAGCTTCATCTACAAACACCATCCAGAAGGGGTGAGGGCTTCCGCACAGGAATCTTGAGAGGACAGAACTCAGCAGTTACAGAGTGCTGGCTGAATTGAATACTAAGGCTGCTGCTCCTTAAGTGGTTCCGTCCCTACAACTAAGCTTCTGAGACAAAGTTAAAATGAAAACATTTCGCTTTTTACTTGTTCTGAAAGCTAGCAATCATCCCACCAAGACTTTGGTTCACTTCTCAATCATTTCTATTTTTTTTCAGCATGAATCAGACAGACTGTAGGCTGTGTTTTCCCTGTGCATCAGTATTACAATGTTCTTTGATATCAGTGACCTCATCCCTAGCAGGACATTAGATGTTTTCCCTCGTGTGAGAATTTTTAAAGTTCTACTGCTTGTGGCTTTTAGAATGTGTCTTAACAGGAAAAAAGCATGCAGCCCTAACATTCACATACTACAGAAAATTAACTTTCTTTGCTACAAATTCTAAGATAATGAACTGCATTTACAAAGAATTAGTTGGTACATTGTCATTCAAGTAGAACTTTCTCTTAAAAGGCTTTTCAGCTGAGTCAAAGTAACATAGGCTTGGTCAACTTGAACAGCTTTATACCCTGAATGTCTTTAAAAGTGTTAGTGAAGCCCATCCTGGTCCCAAAGTCTGTGACCTCCAAACCCTTTTAGTGCCAGCATTATTCCCATCAGAACAATGAGCATGGGTAAAATAAGCAGTTACTTATCTGAAATAAAAGGAAAGTCATGAACCCTGAGAGCGACACATCCTCTGGGCCACTGTAAGAAGCCAGTTAAATGTATATGTCAAACTAAAAATTATATTCCCTCTAAATTTACAATAAAGAATGCAGTTTGGGCCAGAAAAGTGACTCAGAAGGTAAAAACACTTGCCTCCAAATGTGATGTTCATTCCCCAGGACCCACATGGTAAAGAGAACAGACTCCTGCAAGTTGTCCTCTGACTTCCACATGTACTCTGTAGCACACATGCCTGTTCCCAAATAAAAAAATAAAATATGGGCCATGCTCTGAAACAGGCATGTCCCTGAAACAAAAAGAACATTCCCGTTTGACTCCAGCTTCATTCGATATTGTGTATATGTTCCCAGATGTCAGACTAAGGCTGGATTCATGGCCAGAAATCCACGCATTGTTTAACCTGGACATTCTCTAGAAAATATACATGTATCCAGTATGGATACCCAACTATGTCCCTGTTCCCATCACAAGAGAGAATCACTGCTCTCTTCCTCCTGAGAACCCTAGGGTTTTTATTACCAGTGCCTTTTCAGTCTTTGCTCCTGCATAACTGTGTGCAGCCAGACCCTCTGTACCAATTTCATACTAGCACCAAATCAAGTTAAAGTTAAATTCTTCACCTATTTTCCTATTAAGGAAGTTAATCTTCCTTCTGACTTTAAGAAACTATGGTACTAAAACCTACATGAGACTGGTATAATCAAATGATCGCCCCATATCCAGTTCCTGAAACTGTAAGGATTCCTTACTTGAGGCCAGTATGTTGACTTATACCTGTACATGGGAAGTACTGGGGACCCTAGTTATACATGTGCATCTGCAGATCCACTTCTCCACAGTTCAGAAAAACCAAGGCAATTCCTAAGATCACTTAATTTTGGAATACTATGTTCTAGACCATTACTGCAGAATCTCTCTCCCTGATACAATTTATTATACATGAAATAGGCTTTTTTTTTAAAAAAAAAATTGTATTTGGGAGATACAATTTCAATTCCAATTGCATCTCAGTTTATGCTGCCGGTATATCAACAAAACAACCATTGTCTTTAATTATAACTTTCCCTTCTTAGTGACATCAATGTAAGTCTCCAATGTAATTCATACATTCTTATATCAGGGATGGTAATTGGTCAAATTGGTTTTATTTTATGTCACCATCAAGGATGAGTTGTAAACAGCAGTCTCCATATATATACTTCCTATATCTATGTCTATTTCAGCAACTGACCTGATGTGATTTAAAAACAATCAGATAAAATCATAATAGCTTTCTCTTGTGAAATGTCAGATACTCAGCTAATCCACCAAGCATAGGAATGTGTACCTAAACATGTAGCAATGAGAATAATACAGGTTATCAAGACCACTGTGAGAACATACAGGCAATGAACTGCTTTCAAGGTTCAAGGGATAGTAAGAAGGATCTGTTACAGAATAGTGAGCTGTATTAGTCAAGGTTCTGAGCTAATCATAGATCCAATCAAGTTGACATCTGAGATTTAACTATCACAAATCTGGAGAATGTATTCATTCACATACTTTGAGAATATTTTTCTCATTTTAGTGATGCTGCTAAGAATAAATTTTTAAAAAATCTCATGTATAATAGTTATAAGATAGTATTTTCTATATAAACTCAAACCAACTAAAATGGGTACTATTTAGACCTATGTTTATATTGCTTGAAGTATTATTAAACACACATGCACTTACTGAATAAATGAATGACATCCACAAGAATAACAATTAACACTAATGATTAAAATTGCTGTGATTTACAATGCTAAATATGATATTCAAATAGCTTCATAAACTTTAGTGTTGTTAAGAGTTCTAGATTTAAAATATGATAGCTGCATTGCATGTTTGCACAATTTACCACCTCTGCTCTCAGATAGTCTATTCCCCTAGTAACTGCCTGTCCTGAATTTTCTCCATTATATCTACACTTTTAGTCATGTTTAAATCCTGTTCTTCCCCTCTGACCTGTTTTAAACAGATGTGACATGAAAGATAGCTTGTACCCCACGTACCTACCCATATAGTTATTATGTCTGCTCCTTTATGTTGCCTGTGTAAACCAATCTATCTTAAGTCAACTAGTGAATTTTTAGCCTTTGTTAAGCCTGAAAAACATTTTAATTCACATTTATTTTTGAAAGATACTTCACCAAGGACCAGCAATGATATCTTAGTGCTTCCAAATGTTTGTTCTGCAACTCTGACAACCTGAGTTTGATCTCAAGAACATCACATGGAAAGAAAGAACCAATTCCTGAAAGTTGTCCTCTGAATTCTACATGGGTGTTATAGAACATGCATTCTTACCTACACTTAAAAACATCATAAACACACACACGCATACACACACAATATAATAATGATAATGATAATAATAATAATAATAATAATAATAATAATAAAACGCTATTTAATTTTAAAAATAAAGACATTACTGCTTCACTGAGTATAAACCCCAAGTCTGTGCTACTCTATTTATTGTATCTTTTGACACTTTGAAGTGCACTTTAACTGTCTTCTGACAAAGAAATCTGCTGTTATCTCATCTGTGTCCTCTGTATGTGAAATACACTTTTGCTCTGAATAATGTTAAGACTTACTCCTTATTACTGATCTCTTGTGATTTGGTTATGGTGTGTATCCATAGAGTTTTCTTCAGATTTGCTTTGCTTTTAGATTTACTGTGATTTATGTTTGTGAGCATGCTGTTTTCATCAAGTTTGAAATGTTTTCAGCCATTATTTATTCAAATACTTCATCTACTGCCCACTAAATCAGACACTTGTAAGCCTATGAGGTAATTTAAAATTGCTTTACAGATAACTATTGTTTTAATCTTTCTTTTTAAAAAGTACAATTTTTAATTTAGACTGTTTCTGATGTTCTAACTTAAAATTCACTAACTTTATTCTTCTGTGATTTAATCTGCTATTAATTTCTTGATCTATTTTTTTTATTTATGACAGACGTTTGGTTTTCATGTCTAGAAATGCAACTTGGGCCAACTGGCAGCATTAGCAAACCAAAACGACTAAAATATTTTAGAAATTAAAGAAAACAGGACTTTTCAGTTAAAAAAAAAAAAACCCTAACCCTACAAATACTAAGCCCACAGCATGGAGTATGTGAAACAAGAGATTATTGTCTTTTGTGTGGATATTGTCTGATTCCTTTCATGTTGAACATTAAAGAAGACAATTTAATGTATATATATTTTTACTTATCTACTTTGCCATAAAAAGAAAAATAAAGTTCAGAAAAATACTTGAAGCAAGTTAGTTAAAATGTTCCTTAGGAATTCCTGCAAAATTCTTTGTTTGCCTTTACACTTCCAAAAATATCCATAAGTGGCACATAACTGGACAAAAAGAAGGTAACAATAAACACAAATGTGCCATTTCAGAAAAGAATAGTGGTTGATGAAGACAATCACAGGGAAGCTCCTCAGAACCGCAATCCACTGTCCATTCAGAAAGTCTTGCCAGGTGAGGCCAGGCTATAGAGGACATAGAGTTTCTCGTTTATCCCAGCTTTCTTTTGAAAAGGAGGTGATAAGGAAATGGAATTATGATAAAGTGGACAGTTAACACAAGGACCTTCTCATTTTCTCATTTACCTGCATTTCTAATTTCCCACTTCTTCAAGAAATCATCTGGGTAAAATAATCACTTACTATCTTAAGAACATCGGCATCATTCTACTTAAAGGAATATGTAAGAGGAATGACTTTGGTTTTCAAAATATGTAATATTAATAAGTGTAGTGTGAATTCTAATTGGTCTTAACAATAAAAACCCAGAGTCAGATATCAGAGTGAAAGCTGAAATATCAGAGAAGCAGAACAGCTAGCTACTAGAAAGACTTCTTACCTCTAGGAATCCTCAGACTGAAAGGGGCTGAGCTACTGTCTCCACCCCACCTAATCACTTCCTCTCTGCCCACCCATATCACTTCCTGTTTCTTCCTCCCAAGTGCTGGGATTAAAAGCATGAGATTCCCAAGTGCTGGGATTAAAGGGGTGCGCCACCATAGCCTAGCCTCTAGTGGCTAGCTCCATACTCTGATCTTCAGGCAAGCTTTATTTGTTAGACCACTGTAAGATGAATTGCTAAACAGTCTTATAAATAAAAAAACTAAAGCCAGATATTGGGGTTAAAATCAAGAGATCAGAGGAATAAGACAAGCCACAGCCAACCTCACCTTACCAGCCCTCAGCCTCCAAAAAGACCTACTTCCTGTATATCCGCGTCTATATGCCTTTCTGTCCCTGCCATCTCACTTCCTCTCCCCACCCAGCTACATCACTTCCTCTTTCTGCCCAGCTCTGTCATGTCCTGTCTGTCTCTACAGACCTCCAGACCTTTATGGTTAGTACTGGGATTAAGGGCATGTGTCACCATGCCTGGCTCTGTTCTCCAGTGTGGCCTTGAACTCACAGAGATCCAGATGGATCTCTGCCTCCCAAATGTTAGGATTAAAGGTGTGTGCTACCATTGACTTACTTCTATGTTTAATATAGTGGCTATCTTTTTCCTCTGATCCTCAGATAAGCTTTATTAGGGTGCACAATATATTAGGGGACACAATATATCACCACAGAACACAAACAAAATATCACCACATGGAACTGGACCAGGCCCTCTGGATAAGTGAGACAGTAGATTAGCTTGAACTGTTTTTGAGGCCCCCAGGCAGTGGAGCCAGGACCTATCCTTGGTGCATGGCTGACTTTTTGGAGCCTGGAGCCTATGCTGAGACACTTTGCTCAGCCTTGGTGTAGGGAGGAGGGGACTGGACCTGCCTTGGCTGAGTCTGCCAGGCTGGGCTGACTCCTCAGAGGAGACCTTGCCTTGGAGGAGGGTGGATTGGGGGGGAGGGCTGGGACGTGGGAGGACAGGGGAATCCGTGGTGGCTGATATGTGAAATTAAGTTAATTATAAAATAAAAATACTATAAAAAAAGAAAGCAAAAATGTCATCTTTAAAGAAGGAAAATAATAATAGAAAAAATACACAAATTCACTTCTCATTTTGACCATCAAGCCTCTCCTCCTTGCTAGTCTGTATTGTCACAGTATTGAAATAGTTGAAACTATGAAACTAAGATTTCTTTCTGGGTGGTAGGGGCCTATAAGGTAAGGTATATGCTTTTTGTGAAAGTGAACATTTTCTTATTCTTTTAGCAAGTAATTGGCTCCTATATCATCTTCAAATTTTTGTCTCTTTAACATTTTCAAATAAAGAATCCAGCCTTGAGCTTCTCTCTTGGAATAAGAGACACTTGTATTATATTTGTGACCCACTACCTGAACATTACCCACTTTGCTCCTAGGTCTTGTCCTTATCTTGACAATGTGCCTATATTAAAAGACTTCAGTTTTAGGATCTATATGTTGATGATATGAAATAAAATTAGAACATTTTATTTATTCAATATTGTGACTGGCTCAGAACAGAGATGGTCTTTGAATAAGACTACTCAGGGACAATCAGATGATTCTAATGAAGATCATTTTGCCATCAACTGAACAAGGTATTAATATCTAAAGCTGTATTAGTCAACAGGTGAGAGCCAGAAATGAAGCTACCCC
Organism: Peromyscus attwateri; assembly: GCA_902168425.1. NCBI lineage: Eukaryota > Metazoa > Chordata > Mammalia > Rodentia > Cricetidae > Peromyscus > Peromyscus attwateri. Next base: position 26,464 of record CABHPP010139280.1, on the reverse strand, counting down.
AATATTTAGTAGAGCTTGGATCCTGGTACTGCTTGAGCCTTAAGATGATAAGCAAAGATAAACATGAATGTGTGTGTGTGTGTGTGTGTGTGTGTGTGTAGTGTGTGTATTAATACTCATATGGACTTCCAATCAAAATGTATTCAAAAGTTCAAAATCAATCAAAATGTATGGAAAAACTAATCACCAAAGGATCTTCTTGCTGTTTGCAAAAACAGAAAGAGTTTACATTATGTGAGTGAAAGCTACGCTACCAACTAGTTTTACAAGGATTAACCTGCCAACCAATGGTTTGATGACATTTTTTTCTTAAGGAATATGAAAACTGTTGTTCAAAAATCTGAAAAACAGAAATCTACATATTACTTCATAGAATAACTGATTCCAGTGTTTTTTTTTTGAAGCCTTCAGAAGAAAGCTTAAAAATAACTTATTCAAGGAACTAAACATATTTTCCCCATAAAATATTCATTTAAGGTAGAAAATATGTGTGAATTCAACATTTTATTAAGAAGGAATACATGATTTACTAAATGGCATCCGGAAATAGGCAAATATTGAACCTGTGTCTGACATGTGCCAGTAATTGGTATGATTGCTGCTATACTTTGGGATCATCAGCACATTTGCAGAAGGATTATTTAGAAGGTCCATAAATGAGAGACTGGGTATATCTAAGCATAATTCTGTTGAATTAGAAAACCTTTTTTCTCCTACAACTTCTGTCTTGCCTACCCCCATCTCCATGTCAAACACATGACCTCATCTATAATTAATATTGTTTTACACACACACACACACACACACACACACACACACACACACACACGAGTCCATTTAATGTTGCTGACCACTTAGGATTGGATAAACCTATCAGGGCCTTGTTGCTGGATAAGACTATTTCTCCCTCTCTAAATAGCTATCAATTGCCAGTATCACTTTATCCAAGTGTGAATGATGTACTGCTTACTTGAGCCATGCTCCTAGGGAGTACAGGTATCTGGATTTACCTTTGTCCATGGATATGACGTACAGTGATGGTTAGGAGTTCAGAGTCAAAGGTCTGAGACACCACACATACTTCTTCTTGCTTTGGCCTTTCAGTCACCTGGCATGACAAAAGCAAGCTGTGCAGAACACGGAAATCACATAGTGCAAACGCAAACCAGCCTGAAGCCTGGACTCTGGCTTTGTTATAGTTGTACTGCATTTTCAACACTGAGAAATAAATGTTTATTAGAAGCCACTGAATTGGGAGTGGTTTGTGACACAGCATTCTTTCAGCAATAAAGCTATAGTCCTCAAGTACAATACTATGGAAAACATTACTGTGCTCAAGGAGTATACAACATAATTGGATATGAGAATGAGTTTATAAAACTGACAGTAAAAGTAGCTTCTGTTGAGCCCTCATTTCATGCCAGGGATTTTTTCCTATGTCCTTCTACTCACAACAACTATATGAGGAGGAAATAGATGCACAAGAAAGTCAGTTTACTTCCTCAAATCACACAGTTCAAAATAAACAGAACCAACTTTTCAACCCAGACAGTTCTCTTTCCATTTCTTCACTATTCTGTCTCTTAAACTTTCACACATGAAAACAGTATTTAGCCGGGCAGTGGTGGCGCACGCCTTTAATCCCAGCACTCGGGAGGCAGAGGCAGGCGAATCTCTGTGAGTTCGAGGCCAGCCTGGTCTACAAAGTGAGTCCCAGGAAAGGCACAAAACTACACAGAGAAACCCTGTCTCAAAAAACAAAAAAAAAAGAAAAAAGAAAAAAGAAAGAAAAAAGAAAACAGTATTTAATAATCGTAGTTTAATACTACATTTTGTCATTCAAATTACAGAGAAAAGATTTAATATCATCAGGTAAATCCAGATACCTGTGCCACATCTCCTAATCCTTCCCAAATAATTCCACCAACTTGGGACCAAATATTCAAACATACAAGTCCATTCTTATTCGAACCACCACACTCCATATGAGACTGTCTTTTAACAAATGTTGGCATACAATACCCTTTATCTCTTGCTCTTCAAGTTCAGGATTCCCATGTTCTTCCCCTTAGTTGTCCCTTCCATGCAATGAGGAATGCAGGCTATTTAGTTTTTGAAAACCACATGGCTACAAGGTAAATTTTGTTGTGTTGCCAATGGGCCATCTGTGAATTGTTGGGAAATTAAGGACCCAATGTTATAAAACAGTGTTGCTTCTGTTACAATAAAATGTAGGCACTGGGAAGTAATTAAATATAGTCTTCCTTGGCATCTGTCCGAAGTCGTTCCAAGAGCTTCTGTGGACACAAATAACTGAATGCTCAAATCTATACATGATGTGCACAGCATCTGCATATAACATATACATATCCTTTCATAAACTTTAAATTCTCTCTATATTGCATATATCATTATACAATAAAAAAATACAAATGATACATAAATAGTGATTGTACTGTATTGTTCAGAGAACAATAACAAAATTCAGTACAAGCATGCCTTTTTCCTGAATATTTTTTGGATCCTTGGTTGGCTAGATTCACAGAGAGAAAATTGAAAGACACAGAAAGTAGTAATTATTTATGGAAGAAAAGTTCTTAAAACCCTTAAGGAAAGTAGAGCTTTCGATACAAGCTGATGGTCACAGGATCTCCCTCTTCAACACTCAACTGCAGAAGAGTAAGCACTTTGCACTCCTCTATGGAACCCAGGGTCACTGGAATCAGCCATCCTCAAATAGCTCCTCTGTCTCCAACAATGCTCAGTCCAAACCTAAGCTACTCCTGTCCTTCTCTAGATAACCCATGATAAACATTTAATAAATTCTTCATGATTTTAACTCAAATGAGGCTCAAAGAAGTTAAGTGACTTCTAAAAGACCCACAGTAAGGAACAAATGTGGTGGAAAGAGAGAGAGTGTTTGTTTATTTCCTGTTCCTTTGCCTTATCCAGTGCAGTCTGCTTTGACATTTCTGTCCCATCCAAAACAACCCTTCAGCTTCCCAAAGGAGGGAGATCTTACTCAACTCAGTGAAGTTTGTGCTATGCTAGGTCAGTATTCTGCCACTCATGTCTTAAAATATTTATGTCACCTATCAGCAGAACAATCTGAAATGCAGGAATATAATTTCAGGAATCCATGGCAGGCTGATAAGTGAATGTCCCCATAGCCTTCATATCAAGACCCAAAGTCCTTTACATCCATCTAAGGGATAAATCAAACCCCCATGATGAGTCAGAGTTCACTTTTCTGCAGATGTCCCTCACTGCATTTCTCTGGGTTCACATTGCTTTCATCTCAAAAGGACCATACATATATTTAAAATGCTGTAATTAGATTTTTAGAGTTCCCTTTATGATTGTTTTAATATTATAAGAGCAAAAATGACAGGTTTTCTATTGTGACATCCAAAAATCCATCACTGACAAAATAAGGAAAAATGTTCATGAGAATACCCTGTCTACATTTTATTTTATTATAATTTTTCATTTTACTTTTATAGACAAGAAGAACTGCAGATTGCAAGGTTTTTCCCATTGCTGACTCAAGAGATTTTTCTTATTTGGATAACAGTTAATGCAGAATGCATTCCCTTGAGGGACTTCAATTATGACTAAGAAGAAAGCATTCTGTCTTGATATGCCACATAATTTGTGTACCAGTAATTTCTGTTATTGCGACTTCTTTGAACATTATTTCCAGAAGGTATTCCTTCTCCAATATTTAAGCTTTCATGTACATTAACTAACTATGGGCAGAAATGAGAATCAACATTTGATTTTCTAAGAAAAAAAGAAACATTTTATCTTAAAATGAAAAAATGAGGCCCCTTGAAAATTACCTATTTCAGTTATTCAAAAATCTATGAAAATATTTTTCAAAAAAATGTAATTTCACTTTAATATTGTGCTTCAAGATAATCCTCATATTGACTTTAAGAAGGGCAAATTTCTACTCATGATTTCTCGGTGTGACTGACAGAGAATTATATCCATTAATTCTTAAAAGTTATGAAAATTGAATTCATATATATAAAAAATATTTCCAACAAAGCATATGGAAATGTAAGTTGATTATTCTCACTATTCTTTTGTGTTAGTAACTAAGCATTAAATCTAAGGCTCCAATCCATCCAAGCAGGCAATTGAGAGAACTTTTTCCACTATATCAAATATTTTCTTTCTTGAAACAAATGAATTATTTTCAGGTCAAAACAGCTATTAGAGCTTATGTAACTACTGGTGTTGACTGAGAAAATAAAAGTCTATAACTTGTGCTTTGTATTTTGTGGAGTAAAAGACTTCAATGTCCAAGTCATTTTCCTTGGAAAAATAACTGGTTCTGTGTAACTGTTCTACACAGCAGATAATGGTAGCTTTGAGGGCACATTAATGATCAATTAGGAAATACACTTACTGTGTTTCAATTTTCTGATTTTGGCTTCTCACTCTTCCCCATGAACTTAGTAATAAATGTTTCATTACCACTTTGACATAAGAGAAATGTGAAGTAATACCCAGACTCATCAATTTCTTAATATTTTTTAGCCTATCTTTCCCTAAGAAATTTCCTGATAAAATAATGGATCAGGAAACTCAGGTGTGTAACTATCTACTTAGAATTATTTGGCATTTGAACTAGAAACTGTTCATAGACACTTACTATGATAGGACTTGGAGCAGTGACACTTATCTTACAGCATGAGCGAAGACTGGGGTAGAGCAAGGTCAGGCCAATACTCTTATAAAGTCCTTATTCTTCTCTTCCTTTTATAAAGCCGTCATTCTTCTATCCAACCCTAAGTAAGATGATTTGGAATAGACGGAAGAGTGAGTTCTATTACAAGATACAGTTTCTTATTTGCCAGGAAATGTGATTCTTGAAAAGACAAAGTACTCTTTTTCCAGAGAAAATGAGATTTGTAACCTTCTTCCAGCTCTCTATCTTTATCAATTTAAGAGTTAATGGAAAATAGCTTGAGAATTCACCTGTGCAAAGGCCTAAAATCACCACAGAAAACCCCTTTGGCATACCCAGTCCCAAAAGCACAAAACTTTATTCTCTCAGGTGTGATCCGAGCACTTGAATCTCACAATAACCTTGGGAGCTGAATTCCCCAAAAGGACAAAGACTATTGCTCTCTAGTTCCACTGATCTGAAGATCCTTCTTGCGAAGATCAGAAAACTAGTAAGGCAGCTTTGCTATCACTTCCTTGTAGCTTGGAATTCCCTTGTGCATATCTGCAAAACCAACTCATGCTAGTGGAAATGTCAGGCGTGAATGTGCAAAAGCCAGTGTGCCAGAAAACTGTGTGTACCTCTGTGTAGGGAAGCTTGCACTTGAGTGTGTGGATAATTTTTACTGGAGCCCAGAATGCAGAGTTATATATGAAAACAAAACACACAAGAAAATAAAATAATATCACCATGATGTAAACCCTCTAATAGTCTGATAAATAAGCCAAGCTACTATTCAGTGAAATTCTTTTACTAGTATAAAGTGAGGGTCATAATAAGATTATTAAGAAATTAAGAAGGAGGGAAAGAGACTTATGTGTATGTGTTTGCAATGACAAAGGGAAAGGAATGTAAATAGTAACATAAATAGCATGGAGAGTTTGTCATTGCATTCAGTGGACAGAGGTCCTAGGTGGGATGTGGGTAGAGAAGACCCATGCTTTTATGAGATTCCTGGTATATGTTTCCTAGTGCAAGCAAGTCACTAGCCTGAGTGACTACAAAGAATAATCCAAACGAAATTCATCTCAAGCTCAGAAATTTAAAAAAAAAAAAAAACTAACATCAACAACAAGCAAACAAACAAACAAAATCATCAAAGTTGTCTTTGTGCCATGGGAAGAACACTTAAGATTGAGTTGATTTAATAAATTTCAACATTAAGTTTTTCCTAGAGACATAACAGAATGATGCTGAACTTCAAAAGGTCTGAACCTCAGTTGGAACGTGTTCTCTACATGAAATATAATAGCCTCTATTGATTGTTCCTTTATCTGTTTAAATTTACAGATACATGGCATGTTTTACTGTATATAGCATTATATATTATATTTTGTTATACATATGATATACATATATGTGTATACGCTATATTATAGGTAATAGTTAACATATTATACCTTACATGGTTATCATTTCTGTGGTGAGAACACAACACTTACACACACTGTCTGCACTGATCCTTTCATAACAAATATGCATTGTTTTAATAAAACTTTGGTAATCAGATAAATTGAGGATTTTTAAGATTTAACTAATTTTTCAGTAATCTTCCCCAGAGTGAAAATTATGTCTGTTTCAGAAATAATCAAATTAATTCTTCCAGGGCTTGTCCAAGCTGATAATGGCTATAAATCAGGTGAACTAACATGGAAATGGGACTTCCAGGTCTCCTGAGATTCAGGTCATCATTGCATCTGTCCTATACTTTCTCCTATTCTGACAAACTTAAACTTTTTTAATACAACCATCGTTTAACAAAGGTATAAATAAGATAAAACTTTATTCCTAGGGCTAGAGATACAGCTAAATGGTTAAGATTTGTTTATTTTTATATTATGTGTGTGAGTGTTTTGCTTGCACATAGGTCTTTGTACCATATGTGTTCCTGGTGTCCATAGAAACTAGAAGCCCCTAGAACTGGAGTTTCAGGTGGTTGTGAGCCACCATGTGGGTACTAGTAATTGAACTGGATCCTCTACAAAAAAAAGTGTTCTTAATCTCTTAGCCATATCTCTAGCCCAAAGAATAAAAGTTAATCTTATTTATACCCTTATTAAATAATGCTTGTATTAAAAAAGCACAAGTTTGTCAGAATAGGAGAAAGTATAGGACAGATGTGGTGAAATGCCTTGATCAGCCTTGATGCAATGGGAAGGGGCTTGGTCCTGCCTCAACTGAATATACCAGGCTTTGTTGACTCCTCATGGGAAGCCATACCCTTTTGGAGAAATTGATGAGGGGGGAGGGTAGGAGGAGGAATGGGAAGAGGAACTGTGGTTGGTATGTAAAATGAAAAATAAATAAATAAAAAAGAACTGCCTCTCAAAAAAAAAAAAGAAAAGAAAAGAAGAGAAATAAAAAAAAAAGAAAGAATTTCCTTCGTCATATAAACAAAAGCAGTCCTGAGTCATACCGCCCAGGTACAGAGGAGCTGATCAATGGAGCCTCTGAGATACTAGATCCTGTGTCTTATAGGTACCACATTGCCACATGTGGCCACCTTGTGCATCTCTTGATTCAAAGTGTATACTCCAGGCAATATAAGAGATGCACAGTACAAAACAGCCCCCTCCACATCATCCCCTGTTGATCCACTCACATCTCTCCCTACATATTTTCAGCCAGAATAGTAGAGGAATATCCATCAGCACATGTTTCCTGCTATTATACTCACTTTGTACCATCATTGACTCCTTTGCACAGATAAGGAAACAAAATTTATGACTGAGTTACAATGGCCAAGTGAGGATACTAAATATTGAAAACAGCAACTGCATTAAAAACACAAACTTCTAGTTTTCTTCAGATCTGTACTAGAAGCTTTGTGCTATTCTATAGAGATTAGAGAAATTGAATCATGTTGCTAGCTCTGGGAAAGAAATAGAGGCTCAGCAGTGATACACAGGACTGGACTGAATAGCAGTAGGTGTTGATAGACATGGAACCTCTCCATTGCCATTCACATGCACAGCAATTTACAGTAGGGTAATCACCTACTGTAGACCAGAAAGTCCTCAGAAGTATCCACTCCCTTGTTACTGGGACTTTAGATTACCATACATGACAAAAGGAACTCCTGTGGTTTGGTTAAGGGAATGGATCTGGAGATGAAAAGTTCACCTTGGGTTATTAAAGTGGGTCTGGCCTAATGGTCCTTAAAAGCAGAGAACTGGCTCAGCATAAGGAGGAAAGAAGAGTGACAACAGAAGACACTCAGAAATGGCAGCATGAGAATGACTAGGTGTCCTTTTAATGATTCTCAGACATTGTCAGGAGTAAGCATAAAGACTAGAGAACAGACTCCCAAACACAAAGTAGACTAGTTGCAGAAAAACAAGCATCTTAGTCACAAAAGCACAGGGAACTAAATTCTCTTTACACCAAATAACCAGGAAGCAGATTATCTACAGAGCCTCCATAAAGGGAGGGTCTGTCCATAACTCATTCCTGGCAGGTCCTGGCCAGCCATCTAACCTGCAGAACTATGAGAAAAATCCACTTATGTTGTTAAAACCATGAGACTTGTGAAATTTGTTATGACCACAAAAGAAAACAGATGCAAGGAGATGACATGAGATACAGAAATATGTCCTGTTTTCCATTATAAATCCTCAGAAGGAATCTTCTAGGAAAAGAAGGCATACAAATGAGGGACACAGGGGCTCTGCTCCTATGGTATTGGTATTGGTTACTCATTTCAAGACCGTGAACATTGTGGCTCAAGATCCAATAAGACAGCATGTGACTGAGACCAAGAGAGCAGGAAAGTTTGGGGTAGGGGTTGAGTTACAACACAATAGACATGGGAGGTTGGATTTAGCTTTACATCTCAAAATACATTGAAGACTTTTGGAAATCTGTGCAGAAAGTATATTCTTTGCAAATTTAAGAGGTGTCACATAAGTGCATGTTTCTTTTTCTTGTTTTAGGAGAAATTATGTAAAAAAAAATAAAGCAGACCTTGTCATAATTTATATTATTTGATTTAGGTACCCTAAGATTATAAATATGATCTTCTAAGTTTTCAAGAGCAAGTAATAAGCACAGCCAATGTGTTGGGGTCTCCATGGTAGAACTTCAGAGTGCTATCCACTTTACCTGGTAAAACTGAGAAAAATGATCTGAGTGACTGGTACTTTGTGTAAGAGAAAAACCTTTAACTTTTATATATCACTTGGGGTAATATGAAGTGCATTTGCCTAAAACAGGTAAGTCTAAGAGAGCAGAATTCTCCAGATGCTCATGTAAAATGAGCAAGCTAGTACTGGTGACTCCTAATCCAAAATTGCAAGCAATTCCAAGACCATGAAGGAAAGGCATAAAAGGTAGCAATGTACAGAGACTGGCTAGTATGGTGCTTCAGTGGAAAGGAAGATTCAAGACTGGCAGTGATCTTAGGTCCTCCATGCCTTTGACTTGAATTCACAGAGAGGGGAAGAGGAAGTTAAACACAAATGTGTGGTGATTTTTTATTTGTGCATTAATAAATAAAGCTTGCCTGGAGATCAGGGGGGAAGGCCAGCCATTTTTAGTAAAAAAAGAAGTCAGGCAGCACATGCCCTTAATCCCTTAGCAGGCAGGATCTCTGTGTGTTCAAGGCCACACTAGGGAACAGAGCCAAGCATTACAAGAACTCAGGCACCATCTGAGATTTGGGAAGGCCTGAGTTTCGTAATTCCAAGTCTTTCTAACAAAATTTTAACCATAATGTTTAATACCTGGCTCAATGGAATCCCCACTGGAATTATACCCCATACTGCATTATAGGTACTTGGTAGTTCTGGTAACTTCGTATCCCATAGTTGACCACCACACAGCCCTAGCTTCCCAGCACTTCAACAGTAGAGAGACTACCAAACACACAGCACTTAGGGTTACCTAAATAGAAATCAGTAGTTGTTCCCAATTATGAATACTACTTAAAAGAAAAAACAAAACAAAACCTGGAGCTTGAGTTACAAGATGATGTGAGCCATTTGCCATGGGTTCTGGGAACTGAATTTGGGTCCTCTATAAGAGCAACAAGTGCTCTTACCCATGAACCACCTCTCTAGCCCCCTATTTTATTTTTTGTGGCTTTTTCAAGACAGGGTTTCTCTCTGTAGCTCTAGTTATCCTGGATCTCAGTCTGTAGATTAGGCTGGCCTCCAACTCACAGAGATCTACCTGTCTCTGCCTCCTGAGTGCTAGGATTAAAAGCATGTGCCACAACCACCTGGCTAACGCTGATTAATTTTAAGTGACACATTTCAAAATCAACTCTAAAATCTTTTTAGGAAACCAATGTTCTCTTTTAAGTGCATCATTGCTGTTTATGGGTTTTATCCAGGGATGCTTTAGAAATATCAAGCTAAAGTTTGTTTTCATGCAAAGAAACATGCTGCTGTTCTCACAGATACAATTTACCAAAATTAGTTTATCCCACAATAAACCATTACATCACACCCCCAGGAACGGTCACTGGCCAGATCTGTATGCTGCAGAAGTGAAAGATAGATTCAGGTACCACTGGAAGAAACATACTTGTGATACTGTGGACATTTTCAACCAGCTCAAATTAAAATAAGTACAGTTCTTATGATTCACAGTGTAAAAATCCTAAATGACTACACTTTAAAAGGGCACAGTGTGCATAATGCAGATGCTTTGAGGCTAGGCCAAAATTGCTGTCCTTGCTTGACATTTTGAGCCTCAAATCAGTAACAGGCTCCAAATACATGAAGAAAATTAAATTGATCTCACAGTCACAACATAAGGCCAGGATACTTACTTATCTTTCTGCCTGTGCACCCATACATACATCTGTCCATACATAATGTTAGACACATCAATACTTTAGTACGCATTGAGTACTCACTTCATGTCAGATACCACATGACATATTTTACACATATTAAACCTCACAACAATTCTATAAGGCTGTTACTGTTAAGATGTCCATTTGGGGGGCTGGAGAGACAGCTCTACAGTTGAAAGCAATTGTTACTCTTGCAGATGACCTGGATTGGTCCCCAGCACCACATATGGTAGCTCTCAACCATCTATAACTGTAGTTCCAAGGGACTGGACTCCTGCCTCTGAGCTGTACAGGAACCAGACACACATATAGTACACATGATACATGCAGGAAAAAAAATTATATACATAAAATAAAATAAATAATAATTGTTTAAAGATTTCTATTTTTCAGATGAAGAAATGCTTAGAAGTTTAAGTAACTGTGCCAGGTCAAATAGCCAGATGGACTAGGATTTGAAATCTGAAATTATCTGACAGATTCTATACCCTAACTAGTTTGTGGTATAGGAGGGCAGGATTTGTTTTCTTCAAAATGGAAAGGAAGTCTCTGGCAATTACTGTGTTTCCACAAAAGACTTACTGGGGTTTATCAAGGCAAATGTCAGATGATTCACAAAACAAACAAAAAAGAACAAATAATAATCATCTTGCTATATTTTCCCAGTAGTTGTGAAATTGAAAATAGGATGGAAAAGCTAAATCTGAAGCACAGAACAGGAGGGTGAGCTGGCAAGGCCGCTCTGTGCTCCCTGTGAGGACTCCTCCTGAGCCTGGCAAATGTGCTCACAGTAGTGTCAGGGGCAGATACCAAAGAAGACCCGAAAGGGAAACCTCAGTGGCCACTGGTCAATGTACATGCTTCTGAAGTAAAAGTGTCAGATGAGCACAAATATTCCACTCAGCTGTGAGCAAACAGATACAGAAAGGAAAAAAAAATGTGACTTGGTCCTGCATTTAGTATCAAGAAGGAAGGAATTCAGTGACTAACGTGTTTTAAGTAAACAGCCAGTTCCTCCAAGGAAGGAGAAAGGACTCCAAAGCCCACAGCATCAAAAAGCCAGATTCACAGCAAGGGACCAGCCAAGGCCCTTAGCAGGAAAGCTTATGGGATGGCACTCAGCCATCGCTGCTAATTTTGCTAGCTAAAGGCTATATCTCACCACTTTATTTTCTAATCAAATAACACTAAAAGCCCTGAAAATTCTACTCAAAACTCATACCATTGTGGAGATCTTGCCAGAGACAGTAAAGCCAAAGAGACTGGGTGATAGCTGAATTTGGAATGAAATAGCAGATAAAAGATTTGCTTTCATTCCAAGCAGCTAACCCAATAATTCAAGTTTGAAACTAATGTAGTTAAAATAACAAGGGTTGAGTCAGAGTCCTCACAGGCTTCACAGACAAACCACCTAGAAGCACCTGTGCCCCTCTGAGTTACCTCTAGGACTATTTTTTCCATATCACACAACCTAAATATTAGAGCTGTCCTAGTGGACTCTTGGGCCCAGGTACTAAGGAAAACCATTGTTATTGTAAGTTTGGTTTTGATCTCTTGATGTTATTGTTGGACATCTTAGTCTTAGCAGCCTCGAGGGTAAAATAACTTGCTTTGTTTTCCTACTAATCGGCCAAACCCTGCTTGGCATTTATCACGCTGGCTTTTGCTGGTGGAGTTCCTGCACTGGTCAGCGTAAATTAACTGAGGCTCCTAGCCACCAGTGAAAGACACAGTTACTTGAAATTGTTAAAGAAGTTAAAGGTTCTGATTTTTTCCAATATTAGAACTTGAATTATACTTTCAAGTGTGCAAGGGAAGCAAATATACTTTCACTCCACCCTTACAAGGTAGTACATTTTACTGCAGCTCAGAATTTCAAGCAGTTAAAACAAAATGCATCCAAGTAAATATGTGCTTTTTTATTCCTTCCCCTACCATGATTTTAGATAGGTCCCTCTCTCTGTGAAAAACACCCTAAGAGTAAAAAGGTAATTTCAAGCTCAAAAATACTGCCTCCTTGATTTTGCAGAAAATAGCACCCCTCCATATTACCTATAAAATGAGGATCACAATCTTCAGATTTGATGACGGGCATGATAGGGGTCAGGGAGACCCTCAAGGTAACTCCATTTGTGAGGCTCTGAAGAATCTAGTTCATGATAAAGAGCCACAGGAGAGGCAAGTGAAATTTATAATGAAGTCAATGAAATATCTATATACACAAACATACATATATATTTATAATTTCCACTTGAGTGAGGGCCAAAGAGGAGGAGAAATATTGTAATAAATAATGCCAAAACTGCATAGAAGCATGGCCTTCTCTGACTGCAGCAACTTAACCCAGTGCCTGTCTGGAGGCGGGTGACCCCCCCCCAAGGGAGTCAGCGCCTGTGCCTTACCTGCGCAAGTTTTCCCGTCGTAGGTCTCGCACACCCACTCGTGGCACTCACACAGCGGCCCGAAATAGGTGCCAGGTTCGGTCACGTGACAGATGCAGACCCCGCACTCGCACCGGCCACGGTCGTGACACAGGGCGCCCCCTGGGGGCTGCCCAGGTGCACGACATCTGCGCTCGGACTCGGCCCTGGACAGCCTGCAGGGGGCGCCGGACAAGCTTCTGCATGAGATAAGAAAGGCCACAGGCAGGCCAAGGTCAGACACAGGCCCCGCCCCTTCTTCTCCCAGCCCACTCTCCCCCTCCACGCTGGAGAAGAGACCTGCCTCATTGTTTTGTGGGCCAAGCACGCCTCTGAAGAGCTGGGTTTTAACCATGACTAGAAACAGAACCTTCCAAGTAGACAGAGGCGATGGCCCCTTCCTCCTTGGTGGAATGCCACTTAATCTCAAATGCACATTTTGATTAAATGCAAACTAGTCTGAAGTATTGATACTTGGCGGGCTTTTTGTTCCTTCTTTTTAAAAATGCCCCGTTATTATCTGATAGCTAGATGGAGATTATTTCGTGAAAAAGAAGAAATAAAGGATGAATGTATAGAAAAAGTTTTATGTATCACGTATAAGATAGGGAGAAATGCTTTTAAATTGTGTTTGAAACAGGCCTTAAGAATTCTACTTTTCAAAAGTTGAAATGGAATTCGTTGTCTCTTTCAAAATGCGATACAAGATGTGGCAGGGCCATCCTGCGTGTTAGAAAGTGCTATATTAGAAATTGGAAATAAAGCTGCTTTACGGGCTATGGGGGGGACACAGGTGTGCATAAGTACATCTTTGACTTCAGGTAAAAAAATCTCCCCCTTACACATTTTTGCAGAGAGGGAAATGATATTTTATTCAATGAGTATTTTTCCAAAGAAAAAGTGAAAGAACAGATATGAAGCAACACCAAGGCTAGATAGAAGGGGGAGAAAATGCAGAACAGGTTGAAAACAGTTTATCCCGGGTCCAACTTGGTAACTGCTCTTGGCTTAGGACAGTCAGTCATCCTCAAGCTTGAGTTCTGCCACGTACAGCACAGCAGGTCTGTCTCAAAGCATAATAAACCAGACTTACCTCAGAGACGGTGAGAAGCTTTGAGGAGCAGCTGACAGCCCCAGGACTAGAAGGGAGGACACCAGCAACAAGAAGTTCCTGAAGCCTGGGGGATGCATGCTGAGCTGCAGGGGCTGTGCAGGCAGGAGGGCAGGCCAGCTGCTAGGCCTGCCGCAAGGTGGGGCTTTCCACAGGAGGCAACAGGAGGGGGAAGTGTCACCAGCAGATGTCCAGGCAGCAGGACTTGGGACACCCGAACTCGCAGGTTCTGGGCTCCTCCTGGAGGCTCAGTTGCCTGCGAGGACTTGGGCAGTGGAACCGCTCTGGGCGGGGTGCAAGTGCCAAACTCCTCCAGTGGAGACTCTAGGAGGGAAGTAATTAGAAACAGTTGTACAAGCAGATGGTTTATTTTGACATTTTAAAAAAGTGTCCTGTTCACAGATTTGAAAAAAAAAAATCACTTCTTTCTTCAAGTACAGGGCCCAGAAATATTTAACAAGAGGATATTTGGGTTAGCTGATTTAAAAAAAAAAAAAAAAAAAAAGGCACCGTTAAAATAATTCCTGAATTGTGAAAATGAAGGAGGGGAGGATGGGCTATGGGTGAACACAGCAGGGAACCGCTTTCACCAGCTTTATGAAAGATGCCCAATGGCAGTGTGAGTGATGCAGGCAAACAAAGCCAGCAAACACAATTCTGTGTATTTATTAAGCTTTGTTTTTAACCATGGGTATTTTGTTCCTTAAGTAACTAAAAAAAGTGCATTTTTCTTCCAGTTATTCAAGCCAGTTTCTTATCATAGCCACATTTTATTTTCCTAACTTGGACAGTCCAAATTAAAGTCTTTCCAAATCCACTCCATTTTCTCCTGTGATATCAGTATGCAGAAACAAAATAAAATATCTGACTACAATGTGATTTGCACTAAAAAGAAAACAATCAGTGGCATTTCTTAGTCACCTACTCAGTGCCAGCCTCTAATATTAATTCTGATTGTGAGAATGATCACACATTGTTTGCTAATTACACTTCTACCAGGCACCAGTCTCTGTGCCAGATGGAAGAAACATGCAAAGGACAAAGGGGCATACTCCTTTCTGGGAAGGCAGAGGACTAGTAAGTTGTCAATCAAAACAAAAACACCAATTCCAAAGGACCAGAGATTGCCATGGAAAGTTACTTCGTGATTAGATACAGGTGCCAATCACAACAAAGAGGGCAGGAGTTGAGCTGAAGTCTGAAGGAAAAAGAATTAACCTCGATAATAACATTGGGGTGGAAGAAGCTAGAGATGTAATTTTATTTTATTCCTACTTTAAAAATAAAAAGATGAGATCAAAAAAATAAACTGACTCACTGAAACTCACAGGGAAGTTACAGTGGGATTTCAGTTGAAAACTGTGGGACCCCTCAGTGGTTCACACATGGTCATTCACATTGTATGGCCAGCTGGAAGAGTATGTAGATGGAAGAAAGTCTTCATTCACCCTATAAAGAGCACTTTATGTATAATGGCTCCTCCTGATACTGATGATCCCTAGAAGCATCTGTGGCTTTGTAAATCTTAAAGTTAGGCACAAGCTCCTGCAGGTTAGAACTTCCCCTGGCATCTATACAGGTGGATTAAAGGACAACACATCCCAACCCTTGTAGCTGAAAGTTTTCTTGTGTACTGCCCAGTTCACAGCCACTCAGACCCAAGTAAACACACAGAGGCTTATATTAATTAAAACTGCTCAACCATTAGCTCAGGCTTACTACTGACTAGCTCTTACACTTAAACTCAGCCCATTTCTGTTCATCTATATGTTGCCACATGTTCCATGACTTTACCTGTGTGCCATTACATGCTGCTCCCTGGATGGTAGGCTGACGTCTCCTGACTCAGCCTTCCTCTTCTCAGAATTCTTTTTGTCTGCTTATCCCACCTACACTTCCTGCCTGGCTACTGGCCAATCAGCGTTTTATTAAACCAGTGTACAAAAGCATTATCCCACAGCAAACCCTGCCTGCTGGAGCAAGAAGGAATAGAAACGCCCTTTAATCCCTTGTCTATTTCCCCCTGTGCTTCTATCTGTACAAAGAGGAGCTTTGCGTGGATATCTGCAAACAGCTGACCTTTGTCAGTCCTTAGGTCCATTGAGGGACAAACTTGGAATAGGTGTGCACTACAGGGAGTGGTATTAGAGGCTTTCTGAGGAGAGAATTCTGAGATATTGGTACCAGAGTGTAACACAGAAAGAAGAGCCTGGGTTCCAAGTTGACAGGTTTCCTGGATAACTGCTCATCCTGTAGAGACGGGTTTGTTTGAAACAGAGGTTCATGTGAGTTCAGTGGTTGAGAGACAGAATGAGAATCTGGTTCTAAAGTGTGTGGTTTATATAACAGAAGCATCAGCACCACTGGGGAACTTACTAGAAATGTACATCTTCAGACTTCTTCATCAAACCTGCTGAATCACAGAGTATGTTTCAGTAGTACTCCCAAGAAATCTACTTTCACAAAATGAGTAGAAAAGCCTTGCAATGCATAGGACCCAAGACTGAGGCTAAGGGTGTCTAGATATAGGAGTGGTCTTCATGCTCCTAGTACAAGCTTTAGCATTGCATTCCTTCCCACAGCAATAGAGACATGTGCATAGGCTTTCCAGCAAACATCAAAGAACCTTGTGATGAAGGGAAGATGAAAATAGTAGAAGATAAGCTTCTATCTCAAAGCCCAAGTAGGAAATTGCAATGAAACATGAAGCTTTAATATTAATCATGTATTATTTATCTTTTCTGCATTTTTTCCTTGAGGGAAAAGACTTGCTATAGAATGGAGAACTGATGCTTGAACATTTTGAATATTTATTTTGTGGATTAAAATGGTTTTTTGAGGCTATAGTTTTCTCACTCTCATTTGATGTAAAATTCAGTTGTGTGTGTGTGTGTGTGTGTGTGTGTGTGTGTGTGTGTGTGAATTATTATAAATATAAATTTCCAGGTTCTTCTCCCAGATCAGTGAAACTGTTAAGTAAATTTAAATGATATCCCAAGAAATTTACTTGTACCTAATAATGAGAATACATGTGATTGAACTTAGAGCCTTAAACATACTATGCAAAAGCTCTGCTCCTGGGTTACATTTCAAGCCCTCTTGTTTTGAGACAGGTTCACAAGAAATTGTCCTGGATGAATTCATTTTACAACCCTGACAGGCTATAGGAGGAAGATGGCTGGTAGGCCCAACTGGGCTGTAGCCATTCAAGCTCCACTGAGTATGTTCTATAGTAACTTCCCCCTTGGGCCAATCAGGAGTCTGCCATGGTGGCTTGATTGACAGAGCCAATGGAGAAAGGACAACACATCTCTAGAGGCTTAGAGGATCAATGGGGTGCAGGGAGGGAGATATAAAAACAAGCCTGATTTCTGCAATAAACAAGTCTGCAGCATGCTCTGCTACTCACCTGACTCACAGAGTCTGTGTCATTGACTCCAAGCTCCTTGCCCCCTCCTCCAAGGGGTGTCCATATAGGGCCACCCAAAACACCACAACAACAGGCCTTACATGTGATGCTTCTGCATTAGCTCCTATGTAGCTAGAATACAGACTGGTGTCATTGATCCCAACCAGTTTTTCAGAGTGTACAGCTGTGTAGTAAAGACAGTATGTACTAGGTGATTGAGAAGATTTAGACTTGGTTCATCACATAACAGGGCTTCAAAAATTATATTACCTCTAAGTTGAAAAGCTATTTTATGGTTAACTAGGTGACTCAGTAAAACGTCTTAGAACCACAGAAACTTGGTCAAAATAAAACTGTAAGTTTAAGTTTGCTTTTGGTTTTAAGCAAATTTACTTTTCCATTTTCCTACTCGAGTATTAAATGCCCACTTCCTTGCCCTTTTTATTTTGTACAAATGTTCTGTGTTTCTCAATTTTTTGAGACATGAAGAAAGACCCTGAGTCAGCTAGGGGACAAAGCAATAAAGATGGACAATAAACTCACTCATGTGCAACCACATTCAAAGAGGTTAAAAGCTTCTCAGTACTTGCCTGTTGCTCTTAAATCTTTGGGCCATAAAAGTATAGAGTTTAGAATTTCTTAAATTCTACAGAATTTAAGGAATCTATAATTTTCTTAAGACTATTTGCTTCTTCCTATTCTCATGTGGTCTTCATTTATCATGAACATTCCTTATGTTCCCTCTCTGTTCTTGATCCAGTTGGGATCTCCTGCTTCCCCAAGTTCTCTTTCTCTCGCCCCTCGCCCCTCATTACTCCCACTCACGTCCAGATTGTTCATGTAGATCTCATCCATTTCTCTGTCATTGGGCGATCCCCGTGTCTTTCTTGGGGTCCTATTATCCAGGTAGCCTCCCTGGTGTTGTGAGTAGCTGTCCAGTCATCCTTGCTGGAGAGGCCCACAGAAATCCACAAAGATGCCCCCACAATAAACTGCTGGCAATAGTCGAGAAATAGCCCGATTTGACCTACCCTGGTGATAAGATGGCCAAACACCCTAATTGTCGTGCTAGAAACCCCATCCAGTGACAGAGGGAACTAGATGCAGATATCCACGGTCAGGCCCTGGGTGGAGCTCCGGGAGTCCAATTGGCAAGAAGGAGGAGGGTTTATGTGAGCAAGAGTTGTTGGGACCAGGGATGGATGGAATACAGGGACAAATGGCCAAACGAATAGAAACACATGAACTGTGAACCAATGGCTGAGGGGCCCCCAACTGGATCAGGCCCTTTGAATGGGTGAGACAGTTGATTGGCTTGATCTGTTTAGGAGGCATACAGGCAGTTGGACCGGGCCCTGTGCTCAGTACATGAATTGACTGTTTGAAACCTGGGGCTTAGTAGAGACCCTAGGCTCAGCCTGGGAGGAGGGGACTAGACCTGCCTGGGCTGAGTCCACCAGGTTGATCTCAATTCTCGGGGGAGTCTTTGCCCTTGAGGAGGTTGGAATGGGGGGGGGGGCGGGGGGGAGGGGGGTGGGACGGGAGGAGGGAGAAAGGGGGAATCTATGGCTGATATGTAAAGTTGAATTATATTGTAAAATAAAATAAAATAAATTCAAAAAAAAAAAAGACTATTTGCTTCAAAATTAAATGTGATGACAACCTATGTGCCAAACAATGAAGATGAATTGGCATGAAGACAAAAAGCTAACAGAGCACGTCTTTGACTGAAAGCTGCTCCTGGGCCTTTACCCTTTAACTCCAGGTTATTTGAAGAGGTCATTAAAACAATGCCCTGACTGACAGGCTGGGTTCAAATATTTGAACTTATGAAGGTGTCTTTCCCTGGGCCACTACCTACACATTTATTCCCCCAATAGTTATACACTTCTTGAAAACAAGTATTCCCATTTCTTTCATATCTTTCTTGCATATTACAGCTTCAGGGCATTAATACTCTAACTTCTATGAATAAAACTGAAGACCACTCAACTCTTTTGATAGTCACAATCCTTCTACTTTTGCATGGGTACAGTATATTCCACAAACACACTTACTTTTTAAAAAATGTCACTAGTCTCAGTTCTTTACCCAAACAGTAAAAATCACTGTGGACATTAGTTTCGTATTTTTCTCACCCCTCCTGAAGTATAAAGAACACACCTGTGCATCACTTTACAAATAATTGATAAAATTGCTGGGGGATGTCTTTATGCACACTGTGAATATATGTTGTTCTCATTGGTTAATAAATAAGCTGCTTTGGTCCTTGGCAAGGCAGCTTAGAGGCAGGTGGGAAATCCAAGGAGAGAGATAGCAAAGACAAAGGCAGAGTGGGGAGATGCTAGACTGCCATCCTAAGAACAACATGTAATGGGATGCAGGTAAAGCCATGGAACACGTGGTGATACATAGATTAATAGTTATGGGTTAAGTTAAACTATAAGATCTAGCTAGCAAGAAGCCTGCCATAGACTATACAGTTTGTAAATCATACTAAACCTCTGAATGATTATTTTATAAGCAGCTGTGGGACCATGGAGCTAGGCATGACTGAAGAAACTTCTGACTACATTTTGGTGCCCAGATATGGTAGCAAGAATTTCCACCCAAAACCTGAGAAAGCTTTAAAAGAAGATTCTAAAATGGAGCTAAAAACCACTTCCTAACTGTGTCTCTTAGGCAAGCGGTGATATAGAGATGCCACAGTGTAGGGGCTTGACTTACACCATGGCATATTTCTACCATGGTACACAGAGGTATTTCCAAGCCATGTTGCACACTGCGAGGTGAAATTAGCTTTTGCTAGTACAGATAAATAAATAAATAAATAAATAAATAAATAAATAAATAAATAAATAATAAATTAATGAATGAATAAATAAATGAATAATAAATAAATAAATAAATAAATAAATACATAAGATTTCTGGGCTACATGTTCCCTGATGGAGGCATAGACCCACTGCTTCCCAGAGTCAGCAATGAGCAGGGCTCCCAGAGCTGACAGTAAACATACCCCTGCCAAGCTGAGAAGCTAAGCAGGGGTGGAGTCAACAGCCAGGGCTGTGGCTTTCATCTTAGCCATGCAGCTTAATGGTTTAAAAATCTCTCCTGGCCAGAAAAGAATTACAGATTCACAATAAGGCAGATTCAGATGGAATAAAACTTTAAATGATTTACAATGTGTGTAAAAATATACATAGGCTTGGAAGAGAGAGAAAAATGAATATAGACAGTTATATAAAGAAATAAATAGTTTTAAAAAATGAAGTCTTTAAGGAGCCAATAAGAATAATATAAAAGTTAAGCCACATAAGGATGGAGACAGTTATATAAAGAAATAAATAGTTTTAAAAAATGAAGTCTTTAAAGAGCCAATAAGAATAATATAAAAGTTAAACCACATAAGGATGGAAATTACACAAAGAATCTGGATACTGTATATTATTATATTGTCTTCGGGATTTTTGACTGGAGAGAAACATTTGATTGTAAAGACTGCTGAATTAAACCAATATATATTAAAGGTACTTGACTTCAAAATTTTTGTCTAAGGGTACATTGCCTTGGAAAAGAAGTTCTGCTGTTGTTTCCACAGAAGATGAGAAATTGTGGATTGCTTCCAGGCTAATACAGTTTGATCAGTCAAGATACCCTGAAAGGTCTCCAATGACACCATGCCCCAGATGAGTCAACATCCAAAATCAGCTTCAAAGCAACTGGCTGAAACGATCCATCCTCACAGACTACTACAGTCAAGATTTAACTATAATTCATAATTTTCTCAGGATCCCCATAAGATTGCCAGCACCCCCAACCAGCAGGAAGTAGTAGGAGAAGCTACACCCAAATTCCCAAAATATTGTTTATAAATGTTTACTTTTATTTAAAGGAGGTTAATTATAAATGTAATTTCTAGCCGGGCGTTGGTGGCACATGCCTTTAACTCAGGAGGCAGAGGCAGGCGGATCTCTGTGAGTTCGAGGCCAGCCTGGGCTACCAAGTGAGCTCCAGGAAAGGCGCAAAGCTACACAGAGAAACCCTGTCTCGAAAAACCAAAAATAAATAAATAAATAAATAAATAAATGTAATTTCTAAAAAAGAAAAGGGGATATTATAGATATGATAGGATAAAAGGATAGATTATTAAATCTACTTTTAAAGAGCAACAACCTGGTTGAAATACTTTACATTGCTATGGATTTCAGTTTATTGATACAAATTTAAAGTTAATTTTCTTGAACTGTATGTTTATTTTTACTCTTTAAGATATTATGTTTATGCAACTCATTTAAAAATATAATGTATAGTTAAGAAATACAAATTAATAGTCAAATTTTAGTCATGTTAGTTAAATTTTTTAGGTATACAAAGATACATTTCAATTAGGTAGGTAATCTTCAAACACTTCAAAGACTTACAGAATATGGCATTTAAAATGTTTTAAAAACTGACTTTCTAGACAAGGAGACACGTCTGCTCCTGGCAGCACCAATTTGCTTCAAAGAGGAAGATGGGCATCGAAGACACTCCATATGGAGTTTATCTTCTTCTTGGCACAAAATGGCCTGCTGGGCACAGAACTGTTTTGCCTGGACTGCTTGACGGTATGTTATATAGACTGGACATGCAGGACCCATGGAAAAATGGCCACTAAATTTTGCCAAAACAAGGTGAGATGGTCCTTCAGGTTCCTGTTTCACAAAGGAGACTGCCAGATATTCTACAGGACACAGAGAGAAGTAACTAAAAAACTCTAGGCCTATAGGCTGAAGATGAATGCCCTAACATTGCAGAGGAATTTTGGGTGACTGTCCAGGCAGCCAGCTGTCTCTGTCATTCTAGATTTTTGGAAGCTGCTTACAATACACTTCTTGTTTACTTAGGTAATATTATATCCTTCTGGGGTCTTTGATGTAGTTGAAGACTAAATAGCTATAATCATAATTTTCCTTGGTTATGACAAAAGATAAATTAGAGATAAAACCTTCGACTCACAAATACTGGATAGATGATAAAATATTTTCTTTAATTTTGCCAAATACAAATAGACTACATATTGTAACTGTAATTCTTGCTTGATAACTGTTCTATTATATGAAATTTTACTATATTAAAGCTAAAACCTTCCTTTTTTATTAGATAAATGGGGGATGTCTTTCTGTATATTGTGAATAAATGTTGTTCTCATTGTTTAATAAATAAGCTGCTTTGGCCCTTGGCAAGGCAGCTTAGAGGCAGGTGGGAAATCCAAGGAGAGAGATAGCAAAGAGAAAGGCAGAATGGGAAGACACCAGACTGCCATCCTAGGAACAACATGTAATGGAATGCAGGTAAAGCCATGGAACATGTGGTGATACATACATTAATAGTTATGGGTTGAGTTAAACTATAAAATCTAGCTAGCAAGAAACCTGCCATATGCCATACAGTTTGTAAATCAGAATAAGCCTCTGAATGATTATTTTATAAGCAGCTATGGGACCATGGGGTCAGGCAGGACTGGAGAAACTTCTGACTACATAAAATAGTTGGGGAAGTTGGTGGGAGGGCCACACTTAGATGATCTCTTCTTTCAAATCAACAGTGGCCTTCAAATAGCCTACATTAAATGAGAGTCTCTCCAATTACTCGAATACTGACTTAATTTTGATCAGTCTATTTCTTTTTAATAAGAATTTTCTTTAAAATCTATTACTTATCATGCCATTTTTATTTTAGTAGATTAAAGTTGTTTTTCCACACTTTTATTACCGCCATAAAAACAATTTCCCAAATATGCATTGCATATCCAATATGCAATTAATGTACAAATACATTAAATATACAAGACTTGACTAGTAGATTTGAGAATTTAGGATGAGGCAATAGTGTCGATTCTGGCTCATGACATGAAGAGTGGGAATGCCATAAGCAGAGAGCATACAACTTAGGGCTGTGTATCCTAGAGTTCCTCTAGGGACCTGCACCCAGGTATAGATGGGAGTTTTTGTTTGTTTGGTTGTTTTGTTTTGTGCATTTTTGTTTTTAATTAAAACTATTTTGTACAATATGCTTGATCATGTTTTCCCCTCCTCACCTCCTCTCAGATCCTCCCTACCTCTGTACCCACCCAACCCCATGTACTCTTCCCTCTGTCTCTCTCCCCTCACTCTCCTTAACAAAAACAAGTAAAAAATTGTAACATTACAGAAATTAACATCAAACAAACATGCAAAAGACCAATAAGACAAAAGATGTCAAAATAAACAAAAGTCCACAATGTCACGGAGTTTGTTTTGTGTTAACCAACCACTCCTGGGTATGGTACCTGCCCTTGGAGTTGATAATACCTAATTATTCCATTAGAGAAAAACTGATATTCCCTTTGACTGCAGGTATCAATTCCAGATACCACCACCACCACTACCTCCTTCCCCTCCTCCTCCTCCTCCTCCTCCTCCTCCTCCTCCTCCTTTTTGTTTGTTTTCTGAAACAAGGTTTCTACGTGTAGCCCCATCTTGTTGTCCTGGAACTCACTTTATAGACCAAGCTGGCCTTGAACTCAGAAACTGCCTCTGCCTCCCAAGTGCTGGTATTAAAAGGTATTCACCACCTCTGTCCAGCTTGCAGATAGTTTCTTGACTAGGAGTAGGGTCATATGTCCACTGCTCCATTTCAGTGTTGGGACTCCATCTAGCTTTTGTGTAAAATGCTACAATCTCTGTGAGCTCATATGCACAGTCGTTCTGATGTGTTTGGAAAACAGTTTTCTTGGAGTTATCCAGTACCTCTAGCTCATGGTTTTTCCTCTTCCTTTTCCCTACAGATTCTTGAGTCTTGAGGGGTGGGATTTGAGGGAGATATCCCATTTAAGAATAAGTGATTCAAAGTCTTTCACTCTCTGTACATTGTCCAGTGGCTGGGCTTGTGTTAACTTCCATCTACTGTAAGAAGAAGCTTCTCTGATGAGGACTGAATGAGCTACTGATATATGGGTATAGCAGTATATGATTATGAGTCATTTTATTCTTATGTTCCTTTATCAGAAGAGTAGTATTAAGTTTTCTCCTAGACCCATGACCTATCTAGTCTGGGGTTCTTGACCATGTTAGCAGTGCCAGATATGAGTTCCATCTCATGGAGTAGGCCTTAAGTCCAACCAAAAAAGAAGTTGATCATTCCCATAACAACTATGACACTATTGCACCAGTATATCTTGTAGGCATGTCACTGTTGTAAGTTGCAGGGTTTGTAGCTGGGTGATAATAATGATTATCTTTCTCTTCCAGTGTGCAGAGTACCTTTCAGAATCATGAATGCTAGTCAAAAGGGAGTGAAGCTTGTAGTTAGGCATCAGCTCAAATTCTCTGTGTTCAGTGACATAAATACATGTTGTCTTTAGGTTGTGGAGAGCTAACAATAGCCTCAGCAATATCCTATGATGTTTTGGACACTCCACAGGACCCTTTAGGCAAACAACTCAATAAGATCCAACCCTTTCCTATCACTGGGCATTTTACTTGTAGCATAAGATTTCTAACTGGAACGTTTGTAGATGTAACGGTCTTATTAAATAAGCAATACAGAGCCAAATGCAGAGTTAAAAGCCCAAGAGGTCAGAGCAATAGCTAAGAGCTGAGACTAAAACCGCCTTCTTATCACCCGCTGCCACTGCCATCCTTCCCCTGAGAAAGAGAGCTACTTCCTGTGTATCTGTCTTTTAATTGACTTTCTGTTCTGCCTTCTCATTGGTTGTAAACCAACCACATGACCTCCTCATCACTGCCTGTCTATGCAGATCTCCAGGCCTTCTATGGTTGGTATTGAGATTAAAGGCATGGGTCTCCATGCTGGCTGTGTCCTTGAACACACAGAGATCTGCCTGTCATGTGATCAGGATTAAGGGTGTGTGCTACCACTGCCAGACTTCTGCTATGGCTTGCTATTAGCTCTGACCTCCAGGCACTTTTATTTATTAACATACAAATAAAATCACATTTCAGCACAAATAAAGTATCACCATAAACGTTGTATCCCCTATTATTTTGTGACACCATTAGACCATATATGTATTTTCTTTTCATGTAGATACATATATTTATGAGTACACATATATAATTTGTGAACCTTCTATATTAATAGATTTCCAAATGGTTTTTCAGATAGTCTTTAGTGTTAATGGTCTCTTGCCCCATTCCTTTATTTACCCTTTTATCACACACTTCCTTATTAATTCTTCTATTATAATTCTCACTTTATCTCACCATAACATTACATTCTATTTCTACTTTCTAGGGAGATCCACTCTTCCCACCTGTCCCTTACTAGGTACCTAACCTCTATGGTTATTTGGATTATAGATACATATCAAAAGTTTAAAAGCTAGTATCCACCGATAAGAGAAGAAGTACAGTATTTGTCTTTTGAGGTCTGAGCTATTTCACTTAGGATAATTTTTTTCTAGTTCCGTACATTTACCTGCAAATCTCATTTTTATAACAGCAGGATAATAGTCCATCATGTAAATGTACCTCATTTTCATTATCCATTCATCATCAGTTGGTGAAATTAACAACACACCTGAAAGTTCTAGAACAATAAGAAAAATTAATACCCAAAAAGAGTATATAGAAAGAAATAATAAAACTAGGGAATAAAATCAATGAAATAGAAACAAAATTTTCTTTTAAAAAATTCAATAAAATGAAAAATTGATTCTTTGAAATAATCATCAAATGTACAAATCTTAACCAAATTAAACAAAAGATGGAAAGAAAGGATTCAAGTAAATAACATTAGAGATGAAGGGGGACATTACAACAGACACAGAGGAAATTCAGAAATTCAGAGAATTAGAAAAGAATCTATACTCCACCTAACTGGGAAACCTAAAAGAAATGAATAAATTTCTTAATACATTTTTAAAAAATATTACTGAAAGAAATTTTTTTTCATATAATATTTTGATCGTGTTTTCCCTTCCCCCAATTCCTTCCAGATT
>CABHPP010139279.1:0-14936 GCA_902168425.1 Peromyscus attwateri | reverse complement strand
AAAAAAAAAAAAAAAAAAGTAAGAGTTAGCTAGTAACAAGCCTGAGCTATCAGCCAAGCACTAATAAGTAATATTAAACCTCCAAGTCAATTATTTGGGAAGTGGCTGCCAGGTATTTGGGAACAGGTGGGCAGGAGAGAAATGTCCAATTACACCTTACCCTTGCTAAAAATCCACTGGATTACATTCCTAAAGCTAGTCACCAAGGTCTAGTCCCTTATTTGGCCACTCCCTCCTCCTGAGGCTGACTACCAAAGTCCAGCTATCAAAGTATTGAAGTCCAGCAATGAAAAGCCCCCTTTGGCTCACCTAATTAACATGCCCAATTAAAATGAAACACCCCATCCTAACATGGGGGTTTCCCCTTTTACCTTTATAAACTACAGTTTGACTATGGGCCACATCTGTCTCCTCTCTATCCAGAGGCAGTCCTTGTCCCTCTCCCTTGTTCCCTTCCCCTTCTCCCTCATCTTCTGTCTTCTGTCTTTGTCCCTTATTCCTGCCCTCTGTCCCTCTGGGGCAAATACATCTCCTTTGTGCTGAGAGCTTGGTCTTCAGGTGTCTGGTGCTGATTCTTTTAACAACCATCTGTAGCTCTGGTCCTGGAGGACCCAACGCCCTCTTCTGGCCGCCATGGGCACTGCACACATGAGGTACATAGACATCCATGAAAGCAAGACACCCATGCCCATAAAAAACTAAATAAAATAAAACATGACTAGAAAAATCCCCCATATCCCTTTCTAATCAGTAGGTCTCCCTCCTCCAGGTTCTCATTTTTAACATCACAAATTAGTTTTCCATGCTCTTGGGCCTCATAAAAACAGACTCTTTGAAATGCATGCTTTTGTGCTGGTTTCTTTTCCTGAGCCGAGTCTTAATTAACAGGGAGCTGGCTGGGCAAAGGTGTGGTATGAAGAAACAGAGAAGTGATAAGTGGCCTGGTGAATGGAAGCCAGAGCCTGGAGAACTGGGCAGACAGGCCAGGCATGAAGGGCTGCACTTTCATCTCATGGAGAAAAGACTTCCACCAGCCTTGAAACAGCTTCGGATGTACCGAGATCATACGCTGCTCTGCATTTTCAAACACGAAAATCTTAGGTCATGGGTGTTAATATTCTGACCCACCCCCTTGGGGATGGCCTGCGTCCCCATGTAAAAGCCTCATTTTAAGGAAAAACTCCTCCCTCCCCCCCCCCCCCCCCCGCCCCTCTCCATTCCCACAAGGTGTGCACACCTCTGCTTTCTCTCTCTTCTCTTTCTTCCTTGTCTCTCTCTTTCCAATCTTTCTCTTCATCTCTCTATTATGATAAACTCTCCATGTGAATGCAGCGCCTGTGTGAATGACTTTCTACACGCCGTTCCCCACCTCCACCCCACCCCCACCTCCACTGCATCTGCCCAGCAGGTTTTCCCTCACCGCGGGATACCCTGGCCCGGCCAGCTGGGGGTTCCCCGCTCATGCATTCATAACAGTGGGCATCCGTAGTCTTAATTTTACAGATGACCACATTGACGTTCAGAAAAGTTAAGTAAAATGTCTTAAGTGACGGGCTAGGAATCAAATCCAGTTCTGCCCCTCCCACCCCCCCCCGCCCTGCCACGCCCTGCCGTGCCCCGCCCTCCCCCTCCCGTCTCCCCCACCTCTGTACCACATCTGTGCAGGTGCCTGCAGAGGCCAGAGGGCATTTATCTCCTGGAGCTAGAGTTACCCGTAGAGAGCTGCCAGGTGGGTGCTGGGAACCCAAGTCCTCTGCAAAGGCAGTGAGTGCTCTTAAACACGGAGCTGTTTCTCCAGCTCCCAAATGGTGTATTTTTAAATTATTTTTTGAGATTATACTTACATAATTTCCCCCACCTCCAAGCTCCCCATATACCCCTCCTTGTCCTCCTTCAAATCTGTAGTCTCTTTTTTCATTCTTTGTTGTTACATACACATATACATACGTATATGTATTTGCAGATGCATACATATTCCTCAATACATACATACAGCCTGCCCAGTCTATACAATGTTACTTGTAGGCATGTTTTTAGGGCTGATCATTTGCTATTGGCTAACCAGCTGGTGCACTCCTCCCCAAAGAATACTATTCTCCTGGTCTCAGCACTCCTTAGTTGCCTGTCGCTCTTTATTGGATTGAGGACGTATGGGCTTTCCCTGTCCACATTAGCAAGTCCGTTGTTGACCACGTTCGGCTCAGGTTTAGGCAGCGCAGTCTCAACTGTCCCATCAACGGAACAACCCCCTCACCTGAGGCTCAGGGACCACGGAGGAAAGAAGAGGGGACAGAAAGGTTTTAAGAGCCGGAGGATCCGGGAAATTGCTGTGTCTGTGTCTCCTGTGACTGTCAGAAGCCGCCGCCACGAAGTCTCACCGATGTGACTGCCTGATGATGTTTTTAAACCAAAACTTAGGTGGAGGGAGCCTGCTGGAGAGTGAGGGTGCTCAGGGGTTAAAGCGTTAACCGTGAAAGACTAACAACCTACGACCGACCTACGGTCAGATCCCCAGCACCATGGAAAAAGGCACCCCAGCACAGGAGAGGCAGAGAAAGGAGTCAGGGTAAAGGGTTGCCAGGAGCGCCCCGCCAGCCAGTCTAACTGAACCAGTTAAATCCAGACTCAGTGAGAGAGACCCTGTCTCAGAAAAAAAAAAAAAAAAAAAAAGAAACAAGGTAGAGAGCAATATGAAGAAGGCTTGCTTTCATACTCAAAATACATGTGCATATAAAAACAAATTAATATAAAAAATTAAAAATTATAAAAAAGTATGAATTCACCTCTGTCACCTAACTCAATGTCTGGAGATTAACATCTACAAGGTCCAAGGCTCTAGAGAAAAAAAAAAAATGATTTGGCAATACAGCACACAGGAAGACAAACTGTTTGTTTTGAGTATGTAAGAAGCTATTGAGCTTTCCTAATCTTATTTCATGGTATCTCTTTACCAGAAAAAAAAAGAACGCTAAAATGCTGCTCTTAGCCTCGCTTTTGAGAAGGGTTGAAATTGCCTTCCCTGGCCTGGAAAGCACCCCCATTTTCCTCACCCCTCCCTCTAACTTGGCACTACTTCCTGTGCAGCTCTCTCCCTCCACAGCAGTGCCCCCCTCCACATCATAAAGCCATGTTAGTGTCCCTCATAGTCTAAGCCTGCCCTCATGGTGGCAAGGGTCCTCTTTGTCGAAACTGCTTACGCATGAGGGTGGCTTCCTGAGACCATGTCAACCTGAGCCAAGGGCTGTATCTTGTTCATCTTTCCATCCCTAGTGTGGTGCTGGCACTGAATCTTTGTTCAAGAACTGATTAATGAATGAATAATGAATGAATGGACTGATTAATGAATGGATGAATGACCCTTCCACAAATAAGTACAACCTCAAGTATTAATTATTTAAATGGAGACACAATGTTTAGCGCCTGTCAGGGACAAGAACATGGTGTGGAAGGTGGAGGAGGAACTTAGGATGTGACAGCCGGAGAACATAAAGGTCCAACATGACAGGGTCCCCACAGAAAGCGCTGCCATTTTGAAAACTATGGTGGCTGCAGGGATGCTGGTCCAGGGACTCCAGAGCCTGGCAAGCTCCGCCCCTAGGGAGACGGGGCTTGGAATGAGCTTCCTGTCACTCTTTTTCCTCTGCGCCCCACTTGGGCACATAATGAAGAGGTGAGCAAAAGGTTAAAACCTCTAAATAACTTTCTGTATGCCTTGATATAAACTGTAATGAGCTCTCACAGTTTTATCTAAAATTGATGCATGCTCATTACAAAAAAAGAGTCTTCTTTTAACAACGAAAAGGAGAAATAATCTAATTTATAACCCCACTATCCAGGGCTTCCGGACTTTAAACGTGGCTGATAGAGAGTTACGAGAGGCATTTGAACCTGGACTGTATAAGGCATTAAAGATATATAAAAAAAAAAAAAACGAACGAACCATTCCAAAATAAAATTTTGGGGTATTCCTTTCTAATTCTAGAAAATTCATCAGCCTCTTAAAATAGCGCTGATTTCTGTGGGGACGCTGTCCAGTTGAACATGGGCCTTTATGTTCTCTGGCCTCTCGTCCTAACTCCCTTCTCCTTCCACACCCTGTTGTTGTCCCTGACAGGTGCTAAATGTTGTTTGCTTTTCTCTATCTTCACAGAGCCATGCCCTTAATGTCACTCTGAGAGCCACTTAACGCTGGGTGCCAGGCCAGACCCTGTGGCTTGGCTGATCCTGCCAGCAGGGAACGGACAGAGACACGGTTCCACACCGTCACCCTCAGTGCCTCGAGGAGTTCCACCTAACTGCTTAGGGACCTCGACTCAGGTCAAGCTGGGACTCACGGCTTCAACATAGGAAAGAATTTTAGGCCTGGCCAGTTTGAAACAGCATCGGAGATTTTATTAAACTGGAGCGAGGCTTGGAGTGGGAAGGTTAAGGAGAAAGAGCCGTGTTCGGAAGGAGGTAAAGCACACCCGAGAACGTGGATACGGGCTTCGCTGAGAGAAAGTCATAGAGCAAGACATAGCCAAGCTTAGGCTCAGGCTCTTCAAGAGAGGTGGAAGCACCAGGCACACAGAACACCCCGGTGATTCTCAAGTTGCACCTCACAAGGTTGCTAAGAAATCCTTCTGCTTTTCCTTTTTTTTCTCTCTTGATAAGTGAGACAAATGAGGTGGCCCTGGAGATAATAACTGATTAATAAGTGACTGTCTGACCCTCCCACGAGTATGTACGACCTCAGGCGCCAGTAGTCGAAATGAGAAAACAGCACCTGTCTAGGAAGCACCCAGCATGAGGTGGAAGGGGGCGGCCTTGGGTGGAAAACCAGGAACCGCCAGGGCTACGCAAGGAGTTTAAAACGGCCGTGTCCTTTCCCTACAAATGGGGTTTCAGATGCGATCCCTAGACAACGGCAGGCTTGCACTTGGGAAGGGAGAAAGACCTTGAACAGCTGTTAATTGTGCTGAATTCTTGCACCTTCACTGGCAGAGGCAACTGGATTCTTGTATGAGGCCCCGCCTTCCCTTCCCATGCTCCCAAGCTCTCTCTCCTGCCTCAATCCAACACTCCTGGCCAGTCCTCATCTCCTCTGGCCATTTGAAAACACTTCATTAATATCTTTTGCAAACAGAGGCAGCACATGACATTCTTTTGGTCAACAGGATAGAAAAGAAACAGCAGCAGCCCTTGCCACCCTGTTCCCCCTGTGTCCCAGCGGTAGACCAGATGCCCGAAGCTGCAGCAGCTCCCTTCAACCATAATGTCTTAAGCCTAAGAGTGTTTGTGGTCCTGATGTAACCAAATCGGTCTTCTTACGTGAGAACCATTCATCTGTACCTACTTAAGCCACTGTGAAACATTCATATTGAGACATAAAATAGAATATAAACAGCTTTTCACACCATTACATCTATTCTTCTATGACACCATTTTGAGGTCTATATAGTATTCTACAGGGATGCACTATAGTTCATTTATTCGACTTTCTGTTGTCTATACGACTTTCCCATTTAATTCTTTTAACAATGGGTGAAGCTTTTTATACACAGAAAGTCTGTATATAGCCATAATTATTTTCTTAGAATAGACTACTGCAGATGGAATTTCTTGGCTAAAGGGCTTAAATACTGTTAAGACCAAATGCAGTATCCTCATACATGGAGCAACTTTTTAAATAAAAAAAAAAATAGGCTAAAACCAAAACCTCATTACTACTTATTTCTTGTCTCTATTTCTTATTTTCCTTTTACAACTAGTCTCTGGTTCAACCTGTGACAAATGAGTGAAGATGTGGATCTTGCAGGATGGACAGTTGGTTTGAAGGTTTTGAGTCCTTTCCAGAGCAATGAGGCATTGCTCGGCGGCAAGGGACTGTTCTCTAATCCACACACATCTTTGCGGTCCTGTGGACTGGTCTGTTGTTAGCAGAAGGCTCCTCAAATGAACATCCACACCGAACACAAGTATGAATTCAGGGACTAGCCACAAGACAAATGAATGGGAAACAGACCCCAGAGACACGAGCTCTGGGAAGAAACACATTTTAAAGGGATGGAGAGGAAAATGACCGCCAGAGGTAGAGCTCCATGACCACCCGCTAGGCGCTGGAGACTTGGGCTCCCTTATGTTGATGTGCTCAGGTGTGTGTGTGTGTGTGTGTGTGTGTGTGTGTGCGCGCGCGCTCGCATGTGTGTTGTGTGCACTTGTGAGTGTGTGTACACGTGGGCTCATGGATGTGCACGTACACATGGAGACCAGAGACAGACACTGAGTATCTTTCCTTAATTGCTGTCCACATTATTTTATTTTATTTTGAAGCAGGATCTTTCACTGACCCTGAAGCTCAGGAGTTTGGCTAAGCTGGCTTCCCATTGTGCTTCAGGGGAATGTCTCACCCCTGCCTGGCTTTTGACGTGGTCTCTGGGGATCTGAGCTCGGGTCCTCATGGTTACACAGCGTCCTTTACCGGCTGAGCCTTCTCCTCAGCACCATGCTCAGGTGTTTTATCACAGCACGGAAAATCCGACTCACCAGTTAGTTTAGTGAAGATTCTAGGTACAGCGTAAAAGGTTCTAAAACGTTGAGAATGATTATGTCTCCCAATTCTAAGTAGCAAAGGGCAATCAACGCACATCATCATAACCCATATGAGTATGAGGCTCATAGATTCAGATAAATAGTGGCAGCAAACGTGTGAATGTCTATGTCCGTTCTGTAAGGCAGTTTATATGCATTCTCTCATTTCGCCCTTGTGGAAATGGATTAGGAAAGAGGCTGGATCATTCCTGCTTTCCCAGAGGCTCGGAGCGCTCACACAGTTGGTCCAGGCTGACCTGCTTCGGGGCTGCCCAGTGCAAAAATGGCCATAAATCACAAAGCGGAGCGTCTCACATCCGGGAGTTCAGGAACCCTCCGGAGCCATGTCCCCTTTTCCCACCTTCTCTGACTCCCGCTCTAGACCTTGTACTCGGGGAAAATGAATTGTGCAGAGACAAGCAGAGATTTATACCCCCCACAGGGTCGGGTGTTTATGGGAGTAAACTGTGTCAGCAAGAATTCCAGAGGAATCCTTGCAGCCTGGGAACAGGTTGTAAATCTTCAGGTCCCACTAGGCACTGTTTCCTTGGCAACTGAAGTCACAAGGCTGATTGAAGACTCTTGGCCCAAGTGAGAAGCACATGGCAGAAATACTGCACTCGGCTAAATCAGGAGCTGGGAGAAGCAGAGGGTGATTGCCAAACTTCAACCGCCAGCAACAACCAACGGACAGGCCCTGGCGCGGCCTCCAAGGGTGCTCCCCTCCCGAGTGACACTCCTAGCCAGGGGTGCAACAGCTGATCAGAAGCAAATGGACCAGAGTGACAGCAGAGGGTGGAAGGAGCCTGGCTTTGGCCTGACCTGATCTCAGGATGGCTGTGACTGATGGGGGCGAGAAGTCAGTATGTTTCACACTTAGCAGAGTGAGAGGTGACACCCTGGTCCCCATGTATGGGGAAAAACACCCCTCTGCAGGAAAAAAAAAATCTTGGGATCAGGCCATGAAGGAAAAAAAACCAATGAAGATGGGAACAGCAACCTGAGAAGCAGCCTGCAGGGCTCAGGGTTGCACTGAGTGGGCAAAGCCGGAGCCCACCTGCAGAAGTGGTCTCCATGGTGAAGGCTCCCGAAAGGAAGAAACAAAGGCTGAGAGGATGGTGTGTCCAGACAAGATAGCCCGCTGAGTAGTCTGAGCGGTGACAGTCTCCACACGGTGACAGACATGAGCTGCCCCCACCCCCAGAGCCACCTAGGACAGAGAAAGGGAACATGGCTGCAGGAACTGGTGGAGATGAGGGCCCCGGGGAGCCGAGAGAACTCTTCACCTCTGATGCCACTGAACTGAGAACAAAGCTATGCAGGGTCCAAGGAGTGGTACCAAGCTGCTCCTAAAAGTTAGGGAGGCAGGGTCTCCATGGAAACAAGGGATTACTTTCCTTTAAATGAAGAACAAGAGGGTTGATTCTCTTTCAAACACATTTTTGGTGGTCCACAAAGTAAATCTCTCTCTCTCTCTCTCTCTCTCTCACACACACACACACACACACACACACACACACACGTCTTGGGGAGTGAGATCTGCATTCACACATCTTACTGAAGACACAGTAACATCTCCTTGCATCCTCAGTCTCCACTGGAAATTTTACACAAGATAGAACACCAGAAGACTTTCCTCAAACATTTTGAGTGACACTGACTTCCATCTCCTTTTCTTTAGGTCAGTGGAAATGAGAGAAATCTTTGGCTGTATGGAATGGGGTGGGTATCGTCAAGAAGAACTCTACAAGATAATCTAGGTCTCCAGAGAGAAATCAGTCTCTGAGATAATCTTTGTATGTACTCATAGGGTCCACAGACTAGCCTGCCCTTGTGATCTGGATCTGGTTTATAAACTGACCTACACATTGAATTCTGTTTGAGCCCTACTCTCCATCCATCTAAACCCAAAGCAACGGGCCTTTCACTCATGCAGCGAAATGCAGACTTGCTCTGTACTGGAGTGGTGAGAACAGAGTCACAGGAGCTGCAGTGACCCCCAGAAGTGAGTGAACCTGGTCCTTTTCTTCTCCAGACAGCTATGGTTTTAGACATGGAGAAGAACGTTCGCAAAGATGAGATGGCTTCTTGCAGGTTCTAACTGTTTTTCAGTGAACAAGAGGAGGGACTCCAAGCTTTTCCAACAAGATCTAACCACCCTGTCCCAAAGTGGAGAGAGACTCTGGAGGGATGCAGGGAGAAAAGGAGCCTCGATGGTTTATAGCCAGAAAGACCTGGATCCAAAGTCAGGCACCACTGTTTTGTAGCTGGTCACCCTGGGGAGTCATCTGGGCCCTGGAAAAGAACAGTGTTTTCCTCACAGGGTTTTGATGAGGATTAAATGGCATGTAAAACCTCCGGCTTGCCGTAGGCACTCAATAGATGGCAGCCCTTTCTGGTGCCGCTGTGAGATTCAGGCCTGTGATCAGGGCCTGGCTTCTCTTCGGATGGCTTGGCCCAGCAAATGCAGAGATACTGACTTCAGGAGCACAGAGTGCTGGATTATAAACACACGGGGAAACACATCACGCGGGCAGACCAGGCTGCCTCAGCAAACAGCCTCCCTGGCCCTGCTCTGTTGCATGAGCCACACAGATCCTAACAGCTGTGAAGCCAAGCCAACCAGAAGATGACTCTCCTTCATGTGTGAGCCTAGACTTGTGGGAGAGGGCATGCAAGCCACCCCTCTGGAAAGATGAAGCAGTAAAGACATCTGCAGGCTACTTGAAGGATCTATCACAGGTGCATGGGTAACCCGATCACGTTTTCTGAGGGCCTAACTTCCCATCTATTCAAGTGACAGATATTTACTGAGTACACACCACATGGCGGGTACCTCGTTAGGTGCTAGGACACAAATCTCAAAAGTGAGGCTCCTGTCCTCGGGTGGGAGGGGCTGGAGAAGCAGGTGGTGCTATGGTGGTGCACACCCCGTCTAGGGATCTTTGGAAGTTGGATCAAGGCACCCCAAGACCAAGTTCTTAGCACAAAGGAGATCTATTTACCCCAGAGGGACAGAGGGCAGGAATAAGAGACAAAGACAGGAGATGGAGGAAGAGGGGGAAGGGGAAGGGAACAAGGGAGAGGGAGGAGGGGTACTTGTCCCAGAGGACAAAGGACTGCCTCTGGATAGAGAGGAGACAGATGTGGCCCATAGGAAAATGGCAGTTTATAAAGGGAGGGGGAAACCCCGTGTTAGGATGAGGTGTTTAATTTTAATTGGGCATGCTAATTAGGGTAGTCAAAAGGGACTTTTGATTGCTGGACTTCAATACTCTGATAGCTAGACCTTGGGAGTCAGCCTTAGGAAGAGGAAGTGGCCAAATAAGTGACTAGACCTTGGTGGCTAGCTTTAGGAATGAAATCTAATGGTTTTTAGCAAGGCAGAGGGAATCAGGGAGAAGGACAAGGCCTGCCAGAGCCACATGCTTGAGTGGGCCAGTGCCCCTTCACCCTCCATGTTCACAAGAGGTCTGCACAAGGGTCCAGAGAGGGACTTGCTACACCATGTACTTCCTTCCAGTTCAGCATTTCTACAAAGTGGAATTTTATATAGTAAATACGTGGGCCTTCTTTTTTTTTGGTTTTTTCGAGACAGGGTTTCTCTGTGTAACTTTGCGCCTTTCCTGGATCTCGCTCTGTAGACCAGGCTGGCCTCGAACTCACAAAGATCCGCCTGCCTCTGCCTCCTGAGTGCTGGGATTAAAGGCATGTGCCACCACCGCCTGGCAACGTGGGCCTTCTGAAATCAGAAAAAAATAAATAAAAACATAAAAGGAAAAGAAAAATCTCAAGCCCCAGTGGTAGTCAGGTAGCTTAATAACTATTCAGATGACCCTTTGAGTGTCCAGATTAAAAAAGGTCTTCACTGGGAAGAAGACTTGGGGGTGTCTTAAGTGTTTTGATTATGGAGATGGGATGGAGCCCCTCACTGCCTAGAGCTTAGGTAAGTCACTTTCTCAGAAAGTGACCCTTGGGTTGGGGCTGAACACTCCCAGAATGGTGGCTTAACAATGGGGTGTAAGTTAGCACACTATTCTTCCAGAGCCCCTGGTGATACAAATCAGAATTCAAGAATGGTTACTGATTGTCAGCTTACAGAGAGAATGGACCTTCAGAGCAGTTCCTGTTTGAAGGCAGGCATCCAGGAACCCTTTGAGGAGACAGTGTGGAAATCCAGGCTTTCAGTCTGAAGGAGTGAGGATTGGGGGTGGACCACAGCCA
The DNA here is from genome assembly GCA_902168425.1 of Peromyscus attwateri. Classification (NCBI taxonomy): domain Eukaryota; kingdom Metazoa; phylum Chordata; class Mammalia; order Rodentia; family Cricetidae; genus Peromyscus; species Peromyscus attwateri. The sequence goes on along the minus strand of CABHPP010139279.1, from coordinate 4,142 downwards.
GGGTGGGCCACAGAAGAGCAGGAGAATGGAGGTCAAAGTCTCTTAGAGTGGGGGGGAGGCATCTGAGGGGCACAGGGTGGAGCTAGGGAAGAGAGAAGCCAGAAGAGCCAGCCTTTCCCTAAACACATCTGTCAACCTGTCAGTGTGGCCAGAAAGTCAGGGGGAGAGAGAAATGCTCCCCTGGATAGAACACTGGGATGCACACATCACAAGAAGTCCTTAAAATTCCTATTTCTAGAAATTACTCCATTACCAAGGCCAATAGCACCATGAGAAGCCACCCTCATCCAGGGCCAGTTTTAAACCAAACTGTGCCTCCATCTCCCAGTATCTCCTGTACAGCTTTTTCTTCTTGCTGGCTCTTACTTTGCCTCCCTTTGAAGACCAACCCGCCTCTAAGAAATGGCCAGTGAAAATCATTGGTACTTTAGTGCGAGTTTATGGTGATTTTTAATCTTTTCAGGTGTTTCTGTTTCAGACCCCAACTCCAAACAGAGATCCCACTTGGAGGTTTTGCCTCATCAGGCGGACACGAGACTGGGGGTCACCCTCACTGGAAGTTTGCCCTCTTTTTAGATATCTGAGCAACTGAGGAAGATCTCTGAGAACTGCTGTCCGGGTCAGGATCCGTATTTGAATTCTGAATCATGGATGAGGGGGAAGAGAGAAGAAATAACTCCCGGTGTGACTTCCTCAAAACACATCAGCTCAGAAACTGAAGACAGAGCAATTTCCTTGTTAATCTAATCAGTTCTAGACAAGAAAAATAGACGATTCTGTGGAGAAAGGGCCCCTCTGGTGCTTCCATTATCTCTTCGGCTGTCTACATCCATCAGATTAATTCAAGATTCTAAAGTCTCATTTCATATTGTTTTGTAGGAATATTACTGTGGCAGGCTTAAATGCTGAGGACCTGAGACTTCCATCATCACCTCAAAACAGCCTGGCAGCTGGAGTGTCTCACCCCTTCCTACGGTGTCCCTGGCCCCCGAGGGGACCCCAGAAGTGACAGGCTTCAACCACTGCCCCATACCGGAGCTGGAGCTTCAGTAGGAGATGTGTTCATCCGAACTGCTTTGAGTGGGGTTTGCATTTCCCAAACTAAAAAAATAAGTGATGTGAGGGCACCTGGCAACTGCTAGGGGAATGGGCATATGGTGATTAATTTGCCTACACAGCCACATTTGAAGTGGTAATTAAAGGGTAAATGCAAAGCCAGCAACAACCACATTAAAAAAAAAAAAACCCACTAACTTCATCAGTAAGATTAACACAAATGTCCTTTTTGTTTTTTCTTAAACCTATCGGATAGGCAATACTTACTGAATTCTTTCCAGTGTGGGAGAGCATTTAAGACAGCAGATGCTGGTGGGAGTGGAGATTGCAACATTCTTTCAGAGAGCAATCAGAGCTCACATTGAAGATACTTTTTAAAATGAGTAGATGCTATGATTCTACAGGCCCACTTCCAGGAATGTATCCTAACAAAACAAATCTACACAGAATGTGCCGAGAAATCTTTACAATGATGCTCATGGGAGTTGTAAGTTGTAAAAAACCACGTGGGCATTCTATCCTGCAAGGGAATACTAAATAGTCACTAAAATCCAGAGACTTTTTATTTGTAACTTGTTATTAGTGGGAAAAGGTTATGAGATGTGTGTATATATATATATCAATGTATCGAGTGATTCCACTTCCAATCAGCAATCTGCATACATAATGAATATGAATTAAAAGTGCCAGCTCGGGGCAGCCTTCCTGTCGGGTGCTGTCTGAGCAACAAGAACCTTTTGCAACCCAGGCCAAGCACCTGCTCGTTTGTGTGTTTGTCCCTGTGGTGGGATCCGATTTACCGCAGGTCCTCACGTCGGATGCTCTGTGATTAGGTTGCTGAGAGCTGTTGAAAATGACTTGTTAATTGTGAACCGTGGACCTGGTTCAGGCCAGTGTGCCACAAGAGCAGATTGTACCCCAGTCGCGATTACCTACAGATGGTGGCATTCTGTGAGCGCTGACCTCCCGGCTCGCTCTGGCTCACCTCTGTTTCCTAGCTTTTCCTATAATGAATACATGTGTTGGGTGTGGTTTCAAGAGTAAATAAATACAAAACAGGAAACAACCAATGCACAGACCGCACTATCGCCACCTGCTGGCAAATATGGAGAATGGCCATGGCAATTTAAAGAGGACATTGTAGCAGGTGGTGATGGTGAAGGCTGAGGAGTATAACTCTGTCTGCTCTTAGTTTTCCAGTTGGGGACGTTTTGCAACAGAGAACAATATTAACAGTAGAAGGCTTCCTCTACAGTGTTTCTTGGAAAGAATTCCACTTTTCAGGAGCAAAATAAATTTTGTTGTTGTAGTCTAAGTACTAAGGAAAATCAGCCCACCACCACCACCACCACCACCACGTCGTATTATTCTTCTGGTCATTTGTCAAATATTTCAAGGACTATATTCCCTCTAAGCCATTAAAAACATTTATGAAGAGCAGTGAGGTGTCTCAGTGAGAGAAAGTGCCTGCCACCAAGGCTGATGACCTGAGAGTCTGCACCCCTGGACCTACAAAAATGGAAGGAGAGAATCGACTCCTGAAACTTGTCCTCTGACAGACAGACAGACAGACAGACACACACACACACACACACACTGTAATTTAAAGTATTTTTAAAGATGTATAAAAAGATGATTCTACATAGGGTCCAAATTCTTAGCATCGTCCACCTGTGGCTTTTCCTGTCACCCTGTGGCAATCCCGTGCCGCCCTTGGGAACATCCATCACCACTATGGTGTGCTGTTCCCCGCACAGTGTGGAGAAATCCCTTACCCGTGTGTCACCAGCTACGACTGTATGACAGTCAAGGGAGTCCTTCCCAGGGACCACCACAGACCTTACATCTCCCTATCTTTTTATTCACGCTTTCTTTAAAAGTTTTGTATTTTATTTTCAAAATGTTTATCTTATTTTATGAGTGTGGCTGTTTCACCTGCATGTAGATAAGTGCATCACATGCCTGGTGCCCACAGAAGTCAGTAAGGGGTGCTGGATCTCCCGAGACTGGAGTTCAGGATGGCCGTGAGCCGTCATGTGGGTGCCGGGAGTTGAACTCAGGTTTTCTGGAAGAGCTCTCAACCATTGGTGCCGTTTCTCCAGCATCAAATTTTTATTTTATTTTTAATTATGTGTCTGTGCAGGGGGGATATGTGCATGTGAGTGCGGATGCCCACAGAGGCCAGAGGAGTTGGGGCAGAGTTGACCCGAAGACAGCAGGTCAAAGGGCAGAGAACTTGCTCCCTGCAGTGTTTGAGGTAGGTAGTCAAGACACGGAACATGATGGAGAAGTCCGGTCGGTGGAAAGGCTTTAAGCTGCTTTCCTACGTTCCCTTCTTGGCCTCTGTGGTGGTTTGAACGAGAAATGTTCCCCACGGTCTCTCTCGGGCACTGGAACACACGGTCCCCGGCACTGGAACACACGGTCCCCTTGCTGGTGGCCTGTTTGGGACAGTGTAGTAGATGTGGCCTTGTTAGAGGAGGTATCCCACTGAGAGTGGGCTTTGAGGTCCAAAGCCTTCCTAACTTCCAGCTTGCTCTCTCTGCTTCATACCTGAGGTTCAAGCTGTGAGCTCTCTCTCAGTCAACTGGTCCGGCCATCACGCCTGCCTGCCTGCCTGCGGCCACGCTGTCCCTACCAGCGTGGACTTTGAACAATCTGGAACCATAAGCCCAAACAAATGATGGCTTCCGGAGGTTGTCTCTGTCATGATCTACCACAGCCACAGAGAAGTCACTAATACAGCTTCCGAAGGTGTCTTTGCACTCACCATAAGAAGTAATATTCAGAAAAGGTCTTCGAGTCCAAGCAGAGCAACCCCCAAATGGCAGGAAAACAAGCAGATTTTACTGAGAGAGATGGAAGGCTCCAGCCTCCCATGGAATGTGCCTACCACATAAACCTGTAGGGCGTCATCTGAGCTGTGAGACAGACAGCACCCTAGGGCAGGGCCCAGGCCTAGTCACCTGTCAAATCCTCACTGACATATCCTACAAATAAAGTGTTCAACAAAATGTGCGTGGATTTGGCTCTTGAAAACACCACTGGCAGACATTTAAAGACAGCGAGCTTCTTGGGGGCCGAAC
>CABHPP010139278.1:0-45824 GCA_902168425.1 Peromyscus attwateri | reverse complement strand
GACCTTTTGTACTATGTGTCCTTTTTGTGGAAGATACAAAAACACATTTTTTTTCTAAACAATGAATTAAATATGGACAAGATTAAAAGTAAGATGACTGAGTGTGGTGAGTCTGATTCAGACATCATGAGGTGTGTAATAAAAGAGGAAATGGTATTGCATTGCTATTTCCTGAGATATAAAGGCCATGGTGAAGGGAAAGAAAGAAAATGGTTCATGTTAGGGCTGTTATTTATCTTTATGAAATTTTATAGACATTAAATATATTAAAATTATAAGCAGAAGGAAATTCTGACATTTGCAACAATGTGGATGACCTTAAAGGTATTATGTGAAGTAAAATAAGTCAAATAGAGAAATAGTAGGAAAAAGTCATTTATTCATATAATATAAAAGACATAGTTATGGAAACAGAATAGTATACAGTTGTTAGGAGATGATGGTGTAGAAATGAGTAATCAGAAGGCATCAAATTCCAGTTATATGATGAGTAAGTTCTGTGTACAGATTGGTGACACTAGATAACTAGGTGGCCACTACTCAACTAAGCCAGCTGCTTCAGAATGAACCTAAATATGGTATGAGCAGTCAATTCTGTAAGGATATTCATAACCAAACTTCATCTTGTATGAAATGTGTTATTTTTTCACAAGAAACATCATTTAGAAACCCTTTGTGAATATGCAAATAATAGACTTGACTGGAAAGGTCAATCTGTATGCATGATAAGTGAACAAACTCTCTTCAAGGAGGAAGTTCTCAGCACAGGCAACCTGTTGCAGACCACTAGTTCCCTGGGAATGCTGCTATATCAAACACTCACTGTGTCAGCTGAATGTTCAGTCACACACGCCGATCAGTCAAACACTAAATACTTGGTATTTTTAGTGGGTTGAATTCCTGCTAGCACATCCAATTTGTCCATGAACAGTTTAACAAAGAGTTATTCAGAAGAAAATATTGAATGATGTCTATATAGCATAGTATTTTATGTTTCACATTCCTCTTCTTCTGATATATCTACTTTGATAATGTTTAAGTTTGGAAACATATCTTTACATTCAATATCAACTTGAATACTCTATCCATATGTTTATCCAGGGAAAATAATCACTTAAAATTTACATGATGTGTTTTTGAAAAGTTACTCACATCAATCAATTTAGATCTACAAATTTATCAGTTTTTACTTAAAAAATTAATGTTTTACTCCAAATTCTACCTACTGAGACTTTTATTCACTCATAATTTATGAGCACAGTAACGCACATCAGACAATGTTAGCATATCTTTGACATGTCAGGTAGAAATGATGTCATAGTAGCACTTGACTAATTGTTCATAAACTTCCTCTTCTCTGACATTCATGTCACTTTTCATAATTCCTTATATGATTCTTATTTCTTCGACTTGTTATTATCAGCAAAGATATTGAACAAACCAGAAAAATGTCCCTTTGATCGAGAGCCTTTCACAAGTCTTTGGTTATGTATTTGATATGGTTAAGAAATTAAATCATGAAGACACATACTTAATGACTTAGGTGGAAGACAACTTCTGATAGTGTTTATTAACAGAGTGTGAATCATTCCCTGGGTATTTTACTGTATTTCAAACTTAAAAGATTGGCTGGTTTGTTTTAGATGCAAAGTCAAATCTGATAACTTCCTAAAGTTACAGTCACATTTGATTTAACTCAGAATAACCCACTCTTATTCTTCTGGGACCATCTATATTGTGCATCAGTCAAGTAGGTAAACTGGCGACAGATATGATAGGAATCATCCATCCATAATCACAGCAATTATGCCTGTAATCCTTCTAAAATGTGGTATTAAAATATTTCTACATTTCCATGGCATTTTAACGATAATAACCCTCACATCATAAGGATTGGAAACAGTATTGATGTTATTTCAGGTCATGATACGTCTATTCTATACCATGGAAATAATGACAGCCATTCATGACTCACTAGGAGCATGGTGAGAGGAACCCAAGGCAGTTTTCAATTCCTTAAGCTTTTGCTCTTTATGGTGGACAAATGGTATTTTAAATTTCTAAGCAAACATTCCAGTTGAATGAATGTATTTAGATATCTCCTTGCCTGATATCAGACTATGTTCATTTTTTTTTTACCCAGTGTTCCAATTATGTGGTATATGGAAATTGGAAATGAGCTACAATTTCAGAATATAAACATCTTGTGATATAGCAAATTCTTCTTAAAGTGACAACACACCAAAACCAATGTCATTTTCAGGCCTAACTATTTTGATGTTTGCTACTACTGTGCCATCTATAATGATCACCATATTCATCTTATTTTTAGTGATTTAGTAGTACACAAATTCGTCACTCACATTCTGAAATGCACCTACTCCGTTGAATTACAGGAAGCAGGGAGCAGGTAACAGACCTCATACCATTTCCCATTTCATTCCACAGACATTGTGAGCACATGACCTCACAGCAATGGCTGGATGCATCATTAAGGCATTTTCTATGGTTTCAGTGAACAGAATGCCTTCTGGACACTTTCAATCAACTAGTCAGAACAAAGTGAGAAGTGGTCACCGGAAAATCTGCTCTAGTGTTCCAGATTCCTGAAATCCTTATTACCTTGATTCATAGAACAATAAGTGCCATGTGCATTTCTTATTTTATTCAAAGCAGAAAACATCTGTTTCAGTCCTTCAGTCATGTAAAAATTCTGTAATTTTCTTTGTACTTTTAGGGGTCATAGAATATGGAATCTATAGTATTTGTTAACAAATATGACCCCATCCAACATTATATCATTATATCCTTGTTCACCCTCAGGAAGTACTGATATACATTGGTAAAAATCATAAATTATTTCACCACTTCTCACAGGTTGCCCATTGTATTTTACCACTAGGGTACTTCAGATTTGGATCTTTTTCCTGGGCAAACCAATTATCTTTCTGGTCCTCTCATCCCCAGGTGCTGAAGATTGAGTCCAGGTCATGCACATGAAGGACAAATGCTGCAGGTCCAAGCTGCACTTCTGTTTACATTATGTTCCAGGTTCTTTACACATCTTGTCAATGGGAAGAGTTTGTGAATTATTTGAGAGAATGGGAGAGGAAAGTAGAAGTAAGAAGAAAGAAGAAGGGAAGCTGAGTATTTTTCCTCTCTTTCTCTGGATTCGAGTAGGAAAATCATTTTGTACACTGTGTAAAGATGTGTCTCTGTCCTTCCTCACCTGTGTAAGGAACCTTTTAAATTGGTATAATAAATAGCTAAATGGTCAATAGATAGGCAGGAGAGGAAGGTAGGACTTCTGCAGAGAGATACGAACTCTGGGAAAGAATCTGAGGCAGGGAAGATTTGCCGGCCAGATGTGTTGTAAGTCTGACATATGATAATGAAGAAAGGTAACAAACCATGTGGCAGAATGTAGATTAATATAAACTGATTAATTTAAGTTTTAAGAGTTAGTTGGGAATGAGTCTAAGCTAAGGCTAAGCTTTCATAGTTAATAAAAAGTCTCAGTGCCATTATTTAGGAGCTGGCAGTTCAAAGAAAGATCTGCTATAATTTGCAGCCCATGTTTTGAGACAAATGTTATTTTTATATCTGTAGCACAATGGCTACACCGGATTCTACCACTGTCTCAGCTGCTGACTACATCTCCACGGCCACTGCTGCTTTGCTGCTTAGGCAGCAGGATGGGAGATCTTCATGTCCAGTGTCTGCTTTAGCTGCTTCCCCATAGGAAGACAAATGTTGTTTTAACTAAGTCTCTATCATTTTATTTTACCAATAGGACTCGGGATCTAGATGCTGGGATAAAAACCTGCTACCTAAGAGAGGCAGAGAAAACAACCAGGTGACCTTGCTCCTCAGCCTTTGTCTCAGAAAGAAACTCTCTCATACTTTGTCTGAAAACAAAACTTCAACCAGGTGTCCGTCCCTTCCTTCTGCTTCCTGTGTCTCTCTTTCCCCGACTTCCCACTTCTCTCATACTCTATGGTTACTTCCAATCAACTGGTTGTTTGCTCTGCCTCTTGACCTATGGAATATTGTTTTTATTTTATCATTTTTACAATAAGCAGAATGCTCTAGGATTAAAGGTGAGTACTAGGGTTGAGCCACATCACAACTAGAAATGAGGTTTTCTAGTAAATAACACAATCTTGGGCTTCACAGTGTGATCAAATATCCTGCAACAGGCTTCCAGTGCAGAGTCAACCTATGGCCTCATAGCTTCACTAACATTAGGCCACTGTAAAGACACCACTCCTACAGAGCCAGCACTAATCTGATTCAAACTTAGTACAGAATTTTGTGCTTTCTCTTCCCCTTTCTTCTATCTACCATTTATATAGGTGGTGTTATCTTCTATTGCTAATTTTTATCATTTTTATAAACCTGCTTGACTAATTATACTTGGGATAAGTTTCCTGCCATTGAAGTACATGAAATATTCTCTGTTTTCCTAAAAAGCCCATGATGTCTACTCTTACCTTCAAAATAAAAGTCAGGATTAAATTTTTTTATTACATATAAGATTTTTTTTCATTTGTATTAAGATCCAAGTCTCCTGAAAACTATAAAATGCTGAATGCAGATAGGATTTAAGAGGAATGGGTACAACATTAAATATATAATTTAATCTAAACCCAAATGTGTGAAGTAGCTATTTTCTAGTGAGTATCATAATTAGCAAAGACATTGCTTGAACTTTTAAACACAGCAACCATCCCAGGATTATGCCCTTACTTCTGCATTATTTTGTGCAATTCTTTACAGAAGTCTAGACACTCTCTTTATATGGTCATGGCTAATGGAGCACTAAAAGTTGTCTACCTCTAAAAGATAATTACTCTTGAAAAAAAAGATGATTTCCATCCCAAAGTGAAGAAAATAGTGATGGTTGGTATTATTTGGTTTTGTTCTTCTTGTTAAACAACACATCAAAATAAAACTGATATTTTTCATGCATAATTTGAGGATCTGTTATGGCATAACTCATAAATAAATACAAATGTCCTCATAGAAATGTACATATATTTCTAGTCATCATCTCTGTTTATTATGATGACTTCCAAAATATTAAGATGAGGAATTTGAATCTTACTGATGTCACTACCTAGCTACATTTCATTTTAGTAGACTTCTTTATATCTATTATTTTGTTATTCAGACCAACCAGATGTCTGTCATAATGGTAAAATTTAAGTATTATTTGTATAAGAATTAATATTTTAAAACATTTTCCATTTATTTATAAGCCCATTAAGTATATTGTGGTAAATAATTACGTTAGATAGCACCTTTGAATACCTTACCTTTCTCTCTGCAAGTCATTTCTATAGCAGGTCTCATTCTCCCCCAGGTTTGCTCTCCTGGATACATTTCTCACTACCACACCTGTGCATGCAGCAGATTCACTGCTATCACCCCTCAGCCAACCTATACATAAGTCCTTCAAAAATGTGAGCCATGTGTCAAGGCTAGTTGTAGATGTAACCAACCATCTTATTAAATAAGAAACACAGAGCCAATGTAAAGATAAAAGCCCAAGAGGTAAGAGCTAAGAGCCTTACCCGCCTGCTGCTGGCTTGCCTCTTCCGCCAAGAGACCTCTCCGAAAAGGGAGTTACTTCCTGTGCGTTTGTCTTATAAAGAGTTCTTGTTCTTCCTTCTCATTGGTTGTAGACCCAACTACGTGACTGCCTCATCACTGCCTGTCTGTACAGACCTCCAGGTCTTCTATGGTTGGTATTGAGATTAAGGGCGTGTGTCTCCAATGCTGGCTGTATCCTTGAACACACAGAGATCTACCTAGTTCTGCTTACCAAGTGCTGGGATTAAAGGCGTGCACCACCAGTGCCCTGGCTTTCCCTATGGCTTGCTAATAGCTCTGACCCCTAGGCAACTTTATGTATTAACATACAAATAAAATCGCATTTCATCACAAATAAAATACCACTATAGCTAGTTATATATCAACTTGACACAGTGTGTAGTCATCTGGGAGGAAGGAACATTGATTTAGAAAATGCTTCCATAAAATTGGGCTACAGACAAGCCTGTGTAACATCATTTTATTAATTAATGATTGATGCGGGGAGGTCCAAACATTGTTGGTGGTCATGCCTGGGCTGGTGGTCCTGGGTTCTATAAGAATGCAGGGTGAGAAAGCCAAACCATGGACAGCAGCAAGTCAGTAAGCAGCACTCCTCATGGCCTCTACATCAGCTCCTGTCACCAAGTTCCAGGCCTGCTTGAGTTCCTGTTCCAAATTTATTTTGATGATGAACAGCAATGTAGAAGTGTAAGCTGAATAAACCCTTTCCTCCCCAACTTGCCTTTGGGCTGTGGTGTTTCATCACAGCAATAGTAACCCCAAGACACTGTGTTTGGGGGTCTTTTCCTCATTTCTTCCTCATCATATTCATTTTGGGTAAATAAAAAGCTACTGATTTTTGAATGTTAATTTTGTGCATTACTTAATTTTTGAAAGTGTTTATCCAATCTTAGAGTTTGCTGGGGCAATCTTTAGGTCTTTTAACTATAACAACATATTGTCTGTGGAAGGCAAAATTTAAACTGTGCAAAGAATTTCTTATTAAATTTCAAGGAGAAAGGAAAACAATTTTGTTTCCTTTTAAAATTCTTACTTCAGGGAATTTAACAAGTCTTGATAATTCTTCATATAGTAGGATAAAATATTAACTTAACGTATAAAGTAGCCTTGAAAATGCAGATACTACACAGTTAAAACATTAACTTAACTTAGGTTCTAGGTGTGAGGAGCAAAGGTAAATAAAGAAACAACAACACTCCAAAATACAGTAAATTTTGCAAACCAAACAACCTAAGGTTTGATATAGAACAATTTATATTGTGATGAGAAGGAAAAAACTAGACCTCGTAGTGTATTTATATCATGTCATATAAATTGGAAGATTAGAAGTCTCTTGGAGATGGTTCAGCAGGTAAAGCACTGCTAGCATGAATTCCCAGAACTTATGTACATCTTGGTGTGATATCTTGCATCTGTAACATCTGTGCTCCCGTGAGAAGATGGGAGACAGAGACATGAGAATCAGAAGATGAAGGGCCAGATAGCTTGTCATTTGCATAAACAAAGAAGAAAGAAAAACTGCCAGAAACAAGGAAGAAAGTAAGGACAAAACTTGAACTTTTCCTTGGACTTTTCAATCACATACTATTACAGTTTGTGCCCACACTCACAAACATGAATGTACACACAACCCTATCCTACACACACACACACACACACACACACACACACACAGAAGCATAGACAGAGTCAGAGAGAGAATACAAACCTTTAATAGCCTACAGAAAGAAAGACTTAGTGATATACATACAAAACATTTTTTGTAAGAGGTAATGAACTGAGTCAACCATTGCAGTACCACGATGAGCACAAAATGATAATGGCTATATTGAAGAGAATGATAAAAATTAATCTAACTTCTGTGGTAGTTTAAATAAGAATGGCCACCATAAGTTCATGTATTAGAATGCTTAGTCACCAGAGAGTGGAACTGTCTAAAAGTATTATAAGGATTAGGAGGTATGGCCTTGTTGGAAGAAGTGTATCACTGGGGCATTTAGGTTTTAAGTCTGTGACAGGCCCAATTAGCCTCTCTCTCTCTCTCTCTCTCTCTCTCTCTCTCTCTCTCTCTCTCTCTCTCTCTCTCTCTTTCTTTCTCTCTCTCTCTACACACACACACACACACACACACCTACCTGCAGATCAGGATGTAGAACTCTCAACTACTCTTCCAGCACCATACCTGCCTGCATGCCACCATGCTTCCCACCATGATAATAATGGACTAATATCTGAAACTGTAAGCAAACCCCTCATTAAATGCTTCTTTTCATAAGAGTTTCCTTGGTCATGATTCTCTTCACAGCTATAGAACAGTGACTAAGACAGCCTCCTTTACCCCCTTTCCTCATCGGCACAGCTCAGGGGTAGGGGAAATTGCTTTCCTGATCACTTTTTCCCCAGAAGTAAAAGAAGATTCTTAGCTGACAGGGGTGTTACCCAGTTAAACTTTTCTTACTTTCCTCACCCAAATTCAGAGTGAAACAGTGCGACTGAACACCTGGAGAAAGTTGAGAACAGAAGAGGAGAGGTAAAAGACAGTAGGGAGGCAGAACCTGGAGGGTCTAGTGTGGTGATCTATTGTGTCCCCCAATATATTGTGTGTCCTAATAAACTTATCTGGGGTCAGAGGATAGAACAGCCACTAGATAGACATAGAGGCCAGAAAATGGTGGCACACACACCTTTAATTCTAGCATTCTGGAGGCAGAGATCCATCTGGATCTCTGTGAGTTCAAAGCCACCCTGGAAACAGCCAGGCATGGTGACACATGCCTTTAATCCCAGGAAGTGATGACAGGCAGCAGAAAGGTATATCGGATGTAAGGACCAGGAACTAGAGCTAGTTAAGCTTTTAGGCTTTTAGTAGCAGTTCAGCTGAGATTTATTCTGGATGAGGACTCAGAGGCTTCCAGACTGAGGAAACAGAATCAGTTGAGGAATTGGCAAGGAGAGGTGGCTGTGGCTTGTTCTGCTTCTCTGATCTTCCAGTATTCACCCCAATACCTGGCCCTGGGTTTGTTTTTATAAATAAGACCTTTTAAGTTTTGTGTTATAGTCTAGTCTCTGGCTAGTCTAGTTGAAACACACACACACACACACACACACACACACACACACACACACACACACAATGAGTGCATGTAATTGAATGAATGGATCTTTAAAAAATTCTGTCTGCTAACCCGAGGACACTCATTTCATATTTAAGGACTCACAAAACTGAAAGCGAAGGGATCTATGAATTTTTTTGTTTTTGTTTTTGTTTTTGTTTTTTGAGACAGGGTTTCTCTGTGCAGCTTTGCGCTTTTCCTGGGACTCACTTGGTAGCCCAGGCTGGCCTCGAACTCACAGAGATCCGCCTGGCTCTGCCTCCCGAATGCTGGGATTAAAGGCGTGCGCCTTTATACAGAGGAGAATAAAAGAAACCCAAGTAGCTATATTTATGTCAGACAAATTAAAACTTTAAAAAATCTCAAAAGAAAAAGAATATTTTTTAACGATAACAGGGTTAATTCATCTTGCTGTCATATTTTATAGTGTGCACTTATATTAAAACTCTATTATTCTTTTCTTTGTTTCTCGGTGTTTGGGGACAAATGATGATGCATCCATGAAAATAATGGCCAAAAGTTCAACAAGAAGAACAAAAACAAAAACAACCAAATTGTTGTGAATTGAGAAAAGCTTTCTATGTACAATGAAATTTAATAAAAATAAATGGAGGCTATGAGCATGAATACTACTGCAACTGGGACCTAAGATCTGGGTGATAGTTAGCCAATAGAACAGAAATAAAGTAAAGTAATTTAACTGTGGAGTAATGAGTGCCAGTCATTAAAAAAATGCATGTCCTGAGGAGAAGAACCAGATGGAATCATGGATATGTGCCAAGAATAAATCTGATCCATCAGCAGATCTTAATATTTATTTCAACTGCAGAGGAAACATTAAGCATAACAAGAAAATGACATCTAAAATTTTAGGTACTATACAGTATTAAATTCAAATACTGAAAAAATAGAAATTATAAAGTCATTGAAATCTTGGTATTTTAGGAAACAGGTTTTATATCTGTTGTGTTTTGTCATAGACTTATTCTGACAATTTCTGAGTTTCGTATTTAGGCTTTTGCCATTGTTGTCATGGGCTTCTGTGTTTCATAATTTCTTCACAGACAATCAGCATTCACAGCAATGTAGAAACCCAGAACATGTTGCTTACTTTTATTATTTAATAATCTCTGCAAAATATATAAGATGACATTTCTAACCCTATGTCTAGCTTTTTCTAATGATATGTGGATTATAAATGTACAAATAGATGATAAAGTAGATATACACATAAATCTCAAAATTATATATACGTAAATAAATAATAATATTATATATATGCACACACAAATGTAGGTCTGTATTTAACTTAGTGTCCATGGGTCCTGTTTTTTATTTACTCTCCACTCTTTCCTTCATGGGTATAAAATAGAATTTCCCTTGCTGGTTTTGTTCTCAAGGAAAGATTACTATGTATAGGTAAGAATGTATATAAAATTAGAAAAATACTAAACAGCAACTGAGGAGTACATTTATCATTAAGATCTCTCATTATTGCATAATGGACACAGAATAGAATGAATATTTAAAACATTTTTCTTCATGTTGGAAGCATAGTATTTGTAAATAGACAAAAGCAAAATGTGTCAGACATTTTGAAATGGGATAACAAAAGCTTATTTGAAGAATTGACAGAGAAGATCCTTTCAGAAGAGGTAGGTAATATTAACAACCAATGAACAAGCTAAAATACCAATAAGCCTTTCTAGAACATACAGTGGAAGTTAACATCCTTTGGCCACAATATCAAAAGGGAAAAAAATGTAATCACTCTGTAGAAAACAACACTTTTAACTTTTTTAGTGTTTTTATTTCAAAGAAGTCAAATAAACTTCCTCTTTCTAATTCATTATTTGTAGAATGTGAGCACTTTACCTTTAGAACTGTTTGATAAATAAATAGAAAATTGAATCTACATTTAAAATGGTACATAGCACTGTTTTAAGTATTCATTTACAATAATGCAAATAAGAAACCTCAGCCTTCTTCTCTCAGGAAACCCACAGAACACCTCATTAGGGGCTTGATGCCCGATCCCACTCAAAGATGAAAAAATAAAGACTGTTATCACAATAAAACCAAATGGGCAATGTTTATAAAAAAAAAAAAAAAGCTTCAGTCAATTAAAATCAAGTCCTATAAACACTGGTTAAGATAGAAAAGACTCAACTGAATATACCAAACTGGGCTGACTCCCCAGGGGAGACCTTTCCTTGGAGGAGGTGGGAACGGGGGGTGGATTGGGGGGGAAGGCTGGGGGGGGGGGGGGGGGGGGGGGGGGGGGGAAGGCTGGGGGGGGTGGGAGGAGGGAGGACAGGGGAATCCTTGGTTGATATGAAAAATTAAAATTAATTATAAAATAAAAATATTTAAAAATAAATAAAAAAGAAAAATGGCAAAATAACCAATATGCTATAGAGTTACACACTATTTCACCAATTGAAGATATAATAATTAAATGAAATACTGGGAAGGAATAGGAAAGAAGAAGTAAGTATATATAAAAAGAGAGTCAGAAGACAGGGGAAAAGTGTTATAAGAAAGAGAGAAGAGAAGCAGATATAAAAAGACTACTCAATACAGAAAAAAAAAATGTGTAAGCAGATGAGAAAAGGAGTAATAACCTAAAGCTTATGTCTTAGTTAGATTTCTATTACTGTGAAGAGATACCATGACTCTTATAAAGGAAAACATTTAATTAGAGTAGGCTAGCTTATGGTTTCAGAGGTTCATTTCGTTATCACCAGGTTGGGACATGACAGCATGTAGGCAGATATGGCACTGGATAAGTAGCTGAGAGTCCTACATCTTGCAGGCAAAAGGAAGTGATCTCAGCGTAACACTGAGGGAAGTTTGAGCAAAAGAGACCTCAAAGCTCACTCCACAGTGACATACTTCCTCCAACAAGGCCACACCTCCTAATAATGCCAGTATCTTTGGGGGTCATTTCCCTTGAAACCACCACAGGTTATTTTTTAAAGTAAGGTAAAATGATACTAAAACTATGTTTTAGAAAAGGAAGCACAATATGAAAAGAAACAACTTAAAAAACAAAGCAAAGACAAAATTAAGCAAAAAAAAAAAATTGTAAAAATGAAGAACCAAATCATGACAGTCATAGAGTGTTGCCACATTCTTCTGAGTCTTACTACTGCAGCTGCCATGGGGAAGGGACATCACCAGAACCTGGAGACTGTTCAAACTGGTGCTGAGCCTGGAATGGGCCAGGTTCAGATGTTCAGCTGTGTTGCTGTGTGTGCCAGAACTCACTTCTGACCATAGTTAGCTTTGTAGACTGTGGTCTGATCAGCTGTCACTTGCCCCAGAGACTCCCTAGTGTGTACATCTTAGATTGTCTGGAACATTTGTAGGAGAACAATGTGCAGAGTGGACACTGAGGTTTGGAGTTCCTAGTCCTGAGGTGATAAGCTCCATTGCTTTCCTTTTGAATGAGGCTCCTGCTCCTCTTTCTACTACTTGGAAGCTACAAGGTGAAAGCTGTGTGCTACTTGCTTCTTTTCTTGGACCACACTGCTGTTTCTCCACACTTTGATCCTCTCTGTGGTTTCTGGTGTTCTTCCCTACTTTATTGAAATAAAGGCGACATTGTTATTTGATTTCCCATTCACTGTGACAAACAGGCAGCTTCTAGTCCACCATCTTAATCGTGGAAGCAACAATTACTTTCCTTATGAAAAATACATGCACATAGAGGGCAACAAGTAAGCAGACAGTGGACCCTCTTTCTGCTTCCCCAGTTCCAATTCCCCCAGTCTCAACTGCAGCTCTGTAGCAGAAAACTTCAGACTTCCTTTCCTCTCTGACTCCATCCCCATCACAAAAATCTTCTCCTATAAACTTCCTTTCCCCAAATCATTCCAGTAATCCAGCTCCAACACCAACAGGCACTCACTGGGAACACACCAGTTGAGCAAGCCAGGGAACAGTTAAGCTGATTGAATACCTTCACCACTCTCTCCTCTCCTCCAAACCCAGTGCCCAACTCATCCCCATCGTTACAACAGAACACGTGTTTGCAGCCTGCTTTCCCCCTCTGCACGTATCTCCTGTGGGTCCCACACACCTTCCCCTCTTACCTTCTTCTCCTCCCCACAACTGCTGTTTATTTCCAGCTCCCCACTCCAGCAGGCACTCCCTGCTACCCAAAGCCATTCCTGCCAGGAAAGCAGGCAAGTGGTTTTTAGATCTTCATCTATCCTCTGTTCTTCTCGATCCAATCCCCACTCCCATCCCCAGCGCTATAGCAGGCCACCTGGGGTGACTTCTCTTCACTGTCTCCTCCTATTCCAAGGAGATGAAATAAGCAGATCCTGGTTGAACACTCTGCTTTCTCCCCTCCTGTGAACCCCTTCTGACCCCTAGCCTATCCACATTTTTAAGTGTCACGTCCCGGAGCACAGCAACACATTTTATCTGGAATCCTCAGTAGCCCCAACTATCACTTACAAAAAAAAAACAAGAAAATTCCTATCAGGTAACACACAGCCATCACACGCTCAGGAAATCCAGAGAGGAAACATAAACCAAGGAACAACAACAACAACAACAACAAAAAAAAAAAACACCAGAAAACCAAACCAAACCAAACAAACCTGCCAAACAAAGACAAATTCAGAAATGAATAAATTAGAAGTTCAAAAAGGAACTACAGGGGCAAGCTTATCAACAGAATATAAGAAATGGAAGAAAGCATCTTGGTTGTAGAAGATATGATAGAAAAAAAATGGTTAAAGAAAATGTCAAATATAAAAAAATTCCTGACACAAACCATGAAATCTTAGAAACTATGAAAAGACCAAACCCAAGAATAATAGCAATAGAAGAATGAGAAGAATCCCAGTTCAAGGGCCCAGAAATATTTTTAACAGAATAGTAGATGAAAATTTTCCTAACCTAAAGAAGGAGATGCATATAAAAGTATGAGGAGCATATAAAACACAAATAGATTGGACCAGAAAAAAAAGTCACTTCACCAAATAATAATAAAAACACTAAACATACAGAGCAACAAAAAAATAAATAAACACACAGAACAAAGAAAGAATATTAAAATCTGTAAGGGAAAAAGAGCAAGTAACATACACAAGCAAACTTGACTTCTTAATAAAGACTCTAAAAGCCAGAAGGGCCTGGAGAGATGTGTTGGATACTCTAAAAGACCACAGATTCCAGCCCAGACTGCTATGTAGAGCAAAATTTTTAATCAATCACCATAGATAGAGAAAACAAGGAGGTTAACCATACCCATGGAAAACAGAGAATTAATAATCTCACACTAGCGAAATCAAAAGCTCTCTCTCTCTCTCTCTCTCTCTCTCTCTCTCTCTCTCTCTCTCTCACACACACACACACACACACACACACACACACCACCCCCCACACACACACCACCACCACCACCACCACCACCACCACCACCACCACTACTTCTACCACAACCACTATCAAAATAAAAGGAATCAATAGTCATTGATGTCTCTCAATATTAATGGTTTCAATTCCTCAATAAAAAGACACAAACTAACAGAATGAATGCAAAAACAGGATCCATCCTTCTGCCCCACTCAAGAAACACATCTTAGTATCAAGGATAGACATAACCTCATTTCAATTTTGGTTATATTTTCCTACTTAGTGTTTAAGGTCATGTAAGTGGCCAAAAAATCATGTTAATTTTCACTGAGAAGGCCAGTTGTAGCTTTGGTCCTCAGCAATCATTTGAGTTTTTGCCTCCTCTAGTCTTTCTTTTGTAAGTCAATCCATCTCTGTGAGGATAAGTCACAGGCCTTCCCTGACCATTGTTTCACTTGGAAGTCTGGAACATTTTTTCCCTCTTTGTTGGCCTTCCTCTGTAGACTGGACACTAGTTAGAACCTACTCAGTGGTGTCTCCATGGCCTTCTTGAACAAAAGACCAGGTGACTTCCAAGAGTTACAGGACATTTTGAGAGATGTCCCAGAGTTCTTGGGACTTAGTTGATCTTGGAGGACAAGGCAGGAAATATTCTCCCTTTTATTTCCTCTGACCACATCAGTATAGGTCTACAGGTATGGTTTTTGAACACCCAGTGTGTCAGTTGCACTAGTATGGCATTTTTAACTAATGTGAAATGTTTAGGTGAAGCTTGAGCAGAAATTAAGTAATTTAAAATAGACCTCAAGTAGACACTGTTAAAGCTACCACCTATTTAAATCTCATCTTTTACATACTTTAAATAACTTACTCAAATCCTCAAAATTTATATAAGTTTATTTCCATTTTGAAAAACTATCTAGCTATTTTCATTTTTATACAAAAGTATTTTTATTGAAATATTTATTTTTGCACCCTTCCATCTTACCTGGTTAAAGACCACATTACAAAGAACACTAACAGATATATTTCCCATCTCTTGTGAGAATTGTGGATGGGGATTAAGCATTAGCTATCCCTTCCGTTCCTTTTTAGGGTTTAATGGCATGCCAACATTTAACAAAAATTAAACTCAGTGTTATCGTATTGAGATTATATAACTGTATTCTAGGTACCCTAGTTGAATTTATGTAATTCATTGCTTTCGTTATGATCTATTATGCTGCTGTTTTTAAAAAATCTTATTTTAAACTGTTCGTAATAATTATATTTAGGATGGTCAGCATTGTGAATTAAGTAAAGAATACTTTTATCTTCCTAGATAAAAATTCCATTAGGGAGTGTTCTACAACCAGTGAACTGTTGAAATGCAAGTATACAGGATTAGGTTGCCAGACAGTCATTCTTTGTAAAAGAAAAATAATAAGTCCAGAAAGGTTTTAGCAAAACCTGTGGGTTATGGTTAGCTGCTGAATAAAAGTGTTTATAAGCTCTTTCTTTAGGCTTTGACATGTATAATGAGCATCTCTGTCAAAAGAACAATGCCTCACATTTCCCACATCCTTACCCTTGCCTTGCAACAACAATTATAGCTCCCCAGATTGGCAGAAGCACTTAGTCCCACTTGCTTTAAGTCCAAATAAACAATGCTATTAGAAATGTATGTTCTCAGATGTATGATCTGTTCTGGTGATGAATATAAAGCATGTAAATCATTGAATATCCAATATAACATTTTTACATTGTGCATTCTGTCTCAAGATATCAAAGCCACTAGTATATATTAGCTGCAGACACATAGAAAACACCAGAAATATGAAGATAATGTACAGATCACTTGGAAGCACATTTCAAGAACACAAATGGTAGATTTAGTCATTGAAGGTGATTTGTTCCCCAGTGTTACTACCTACCAAGTAGTGAAGGTGGATAATGCCTTAGAGAGCAAAGAAGTCTCTTAATTTGTCCACATGTTCAAAACACTCTACAAAACATTCAAAGAATGTTTTATGAATTTTAATTATTTTAATAGTTCTTTGGGAGTCTTTTACAGCACTGTTGATCATATTTACCCATCCATCAATT
This sequence comes from Peromyscus attwateri, assembly GCA_902168425.1. Classification (NCBI taxonomy): domain Eukaryota; kingdom Metazoa; phylum Chordata; class Mammalia; order Rodentia; family Cricetidae; genus Peromyscus; species Peromyscus attwateri. The sequence continues at coordinate 29,634 of CABHPP010139278.1, read as the reverse complement.
CCTCTCAACTCCCTATCCCTATCTACCCAACTTTGTATCCTTTATAGTATGCATTATTACATTTTAAATCCATTAGGGCCAGGTAGATGAGGTCAAAGAAAATTATACCTGGGTACATAGAAATCCAACTGTAGAAAACCACAGATTAGGAAACACCCTCTCAAAAACAACTAAATAGTGACAAAGTACAGTGATTGTGAGTCTGTCAACACAAACACCTGCCTGAAAGAAAGTAGGGTGGCCTCATCACAGCACTCAAGAGAAGGATGGCAGACCAAAGTATTGCATGTAATGAAAATGACCTTTCCGTATGAGATGGGAAAAAGGAATTCTCTGATGAGAGAACTTATTTTTGAAAATTGTACTCCCTATAAGTGCTATCAGAGGGAATCTGAAACTTTCAATGAGGAGAGAAGAAAATAGTAAATATATGTGCAAATATAAAAGACTTTGTGTTTAAAATAAATCTTAAAATGTTTGATAAAGTTTAAACTACATGTATATTTATACTTATTATAACTTATGACATAAGAATCAGTGAAATAATTGAAACATATCTGTACATGTTTCAGTCTCTAGAGCAATTAGAAAAAAATCAGAGTAATAGATAAAAATGTATATCATCACACACACACAGGAAATATATATACATAAAAACATAGACATATACACATGCATATACACATGTATATATATATGCACATACTAACATACACAGATAAACACACATATGTACACACACACACACACACTCATACACTCGTACACACAACAAATAAAATAAGAAGACAGGACAGAATATTATAGTGCAGGTGGGACAAAATGTAACATACAATAAAAATATAGTCAGGTAAATCTTAATAATATTTGCTTTAATTATTATTGTTCTCAAAACTCAAATTTAATGCCAAAAATATACTCAGGAAGGTTCTATAAGATGATCCATAATATGACACAATTACTAAGTTGAAAATAAAAATAAGGGTAAAAGAGAAGTAAAAAATGATGTATTGTTAATGTGCCTGTAATGTGTGTGTGTGTGTGTGTGTGTGTGTGTGTGTGTGTGTATGTTAATGATTTCCTTAGACATTGATGATTACAGTTAAGTTTGCTGGGTGGTTTCAATACAAGGTTTCTTTGAATAATCCTGCCTATCCTAGAATTCACTCTGTAGACTAGGCTGACCTCAAACTAACATTTGCCTTCCTCTACCTTTCAAGTGCTGGGATTAAAGGTGTGAACAACCACCTCCCAAAACAATTAAGTTTTTGTTTTTTGTTTTTTTTTTTAAATCTCTCCATTTTTTCTATGTTACCAGTTATCCATGTTTGAGTTCATAGAATTAAAAATTCTCCTATGATTGTTGAAAAGGCAAAACAGGAAGAACTACTTTGTGTCAACCTTTTCTTGTCTCATTTCCTCAAACTCCCAGACAGGGAGAGACTAGTCTATCGGTTTCACCATTATAAGATGAATTGCTAAATGGTCTTATTAATAAAAAACCTGGAGCCAGATATTGGGGTGAAAGTTGACAGATCAGAGGAACAGAACAAGCCACAGCCACAAGTTCTTACCCTAGGAAATCCTCAGCCCTAGAGAGGGCTACTTCTTGTGTACCCACACCTATAAACCTTTCTGTGCCCTGCCATCTTACTTCCTCTCTCTACCTGCTATATCACTTCCTCTTTCTGCCCAGCTCAATCACTTCCTGTCTGTCTGTACAGACTTCCAGACCCGTATGGTTAACTAGCACTGGGATTAAAGGTGTGTGCCACCTGTCTGTCTCTTTTCCCAGTGTGGCCTTGAACTTGCAGAGATCCTGATGAATCTCTGCCTCTTGAATACTAGGATTAAAGACATGTGCTACCATTGCCTGACCACTATGTTTAATATAGTAGCTGGCTTTTTCCTCTAATCCCCAGATAAGCTTTATTGGGCTGCACAAACAGAATATCACCACACACTATATTGAGTAAAAGGGTGATTTTAAATATTATCTTTGCTCTATATACGTAATCAACACTGCATGAAGTTCTATTGCAGACTTAAATATGGCTACTACAATCAGGTCAGCTGATGTGTGTTTCATAGGTCTTTTTACTTCTTTTATATGGTATATATACAATTTTATATACAATCTCACCTCATCCTACAATATTATGGTATAGGGTGGTTCTTTGTACATTAGATTTCTATAAGGATGGGTGTACTATAACTACATACATGTATTCTGTGCTCATGTATTTCATTGCTGTCTCTCCCATATCTGTTAAGCAGAAACATACTCCATGAATTCTACTCTTTTCAATTTCACCCATTGTTGGAATCCTGCAGCATCTTCTGTCTGTGTCTGTATTATTGAGCTATCACAATTTGCTCCACTAATTGTTAATGCAGCCAGTTTACACTTTGATTTGTATGTGTATAAATTTACTTTAAAAAAAAAATCTTGTCACAAATCTCCGTGGCTCAGAGCTCATTGCAGAGGAGCAGTGGAAATAGCAAAGGAACCTGAAGTTGTAGATAACTACAAGAAAAATGATCTGGACAAAACAGGGCAGCTTCACATACAGACTAATAGCAGGTGCATTTGGGACAGTATGTACAAAACCTGTGCAAACCCCAAACAGATCTTATTCCTGCATGAGGATGGGTGTTGTTCATGTAATCTCACCACTGGAAGTAGATATATCTGTTAGTCTATTCTGGGAGAGGAAGGTATAGTTTAATCTAAGAGTAAAGTAGCCATTGACAAATCAACCATCCTCCAGTAGAAGACCACACATCCAAGAATATTTCAACAACATAAATTGGTTTTAGGAATTTGTTTTTAATGACATAATGTTTGGTGGGTAAGGAAGGGGGTGACTTGCAGAAGAGTTGAGGCATCAATATGATCAAAACATATTGCGAAACTCTCAAAGAACTAATAAAAATCATCATTTAATCAAAACATAAGGCATATGAGGTAAACTTGAAGAAATTTTAAGTATATATGAAATAAAATAATAATTCTCACAGAAAAGAAGTAATACACTTGATCCATCTAACATGATGGAAATAATGAGGAGAAAAATCAACTCAGAATGTTTTAATGTACGCAAAGAATGACTTTGAATGAGAATGTTTAATCCAGGCAAACAAAATAAAATGTGAAAAATCAAAGAAAACCACAGAATAACCAATGACGTAAAATCCACTTTCTTGGGACTCTATAAAAAAGTGAAGAACAATTACAGCTAAGTCTATCCAAGATACTTGTTTTCTAGAATATCTGTAAGGATGATTAAATGAACTTCCAAAGCTATCTGAAAGTTCCTTCAAGATGAGATTTGAGATGACCTTGAATTCTGAAACTTTCACAATTGAGGAAAATTTATTAAAGCCATAGGCTGAAGGTACGGACAAATGTATTTCAGGTGGTAAAAGGGCAGCCACATTTGAAACTCTACCATTAGGGAATGACAAGGCTAAGGATGTGCTATAAATTTCTTAAAAGTCAGACTAGAACAGATGGACTTCAAACATAAAATTTAGCTGGCAAATTTACTTAAAGTTGAATTCTTATGTTAGAACCAGGATGGAGCGTTATCTGGATAGTTTGATGGCCACTTTCTGATGTATTTATTAAGACAGCTCCTTAAACTGTTTTATCTGAAAATAATTTAAGATAAAATTGATGAGTAAATTTTGAACTGCACACATGAAGCTATTGAGCATGGGTGGTAGCAAGTTATTATAATCTTAGCGTGCCAGAGGAAAGAGAAGAGGATTGCAAGTTTGAGGCCAAATGAAGCTACATATTGAGACCATGTTTCAAAAAGACCCAGTAGGGATGTAGTATAGCGGTGAAACTTTTGCTAAGAGTCAACAGAATCCTTAGGTTCTGTCCTCAGCTCTATGGGAGAAAATAGAGAAGGAAGTGGAATTTTTTTTATATGCTTGTTTTCCTCTTACCTGGTATTAATCAGGAAAAATGTGTGAATGCTTGTGATATTGAAAGCTAAGGTGAGGGGTTATGAGTTTTATGAGGTGGCAGACAAGCATGTGGGCTGGTTTTGTAACCTGACACTCTAACTGGTTGAGGCTAGGTACATGATCTTATAATGGACTAGATCCTTTACCTGTATGTACTATGCACACACACACACACACACACACACACACACACACACACGCACGCACACACAGCTCTGAACAACACATGTAGCAAACTTGCATTGGGATTTATGACCACCTGTCTCTGAAAAATTAGAATACATTTCTTCACCCCTGTCAAAGATCATACTTATTCAGTTTCTATTCAAATATACTCTAATATATCCCTCGATAAGTAATAGAAAGGCCAAATTAGCCTGAATAGGTTCGGGGAACATGTGCTGATATGTAAATTGTATCCTCTAAATGAACTTTAAGGAAACATCTTTTATTTACCATTTTACCTCTGAGGACAATTGGGCTTATAAATACTTAAAACTGGATGCATTATGGGATGCCACAAGAACAGATTGAAAATGACTATTTGGGCTAATATGTCTATCAATTTAGGATTAACCATATTACATACACCTCTTATTAACAAGTTCTTACTTCTTTTAGATTTCACAGGAGAGCCCAGGTGGGTCTGTGAGTATCTTCATTCATATGGCTGCTGCTCTCCTGTAGCATATTCTAATCTTTTCTATTGCTTTGTTGTAAAGAAAGTTCCCTAGCTGTTCTGAAACCTGTGTGGACTTTTATTTCAGTTCCTTGAATAAGAAACCAAAAGCCTGGAAACACCAAGCCCAGACTTAAATGACTGAAAAAAGTACTAACAGAAGTAAGTTTTGTTATTTACAAATATTAATCTAGTGAGATTATCTTTGGATATCAAATTTGAAGTCCAGGAAAGGGCTACAGAAATTATTTTAAGACCTAGGAATAATAGACTACCTAGAGAAAAAGTTACATAAAAGTATGCACATTATTAGAACTTCAAGAAGTTCTAATGGACACATGAAAGAGGTTGGAAGTGATTGGTTTGGGTCCCAAAGCAGAATGCTACATCAATGTGGTAGCAAAAGTTTTGTGAATTTATGTATTTATGGATTAAAGCCATTATTTTAATGTCTTCTTTAATCAATGAAAATTAAATTATGAACAATTACTTGTCAAAATATATAAAAATACATTCACAGTGATCTAAATGGATGAGGTGTCCAGAAAATAAAAGTGAGAGACAAAATAATGATCTGCAGGTTGAATTTGGAATGGACATAGAATCACCGAGTTAGGAGAATTGGAGGTACACATTCCCCAAATAGCTAATTAACCAATCCTTGCCTCAAGTGTATGGTAATTAGAATTGGAAATAGGCTGACCAGAAAGACTAAAACTGCAAGCACAATCTACATCATAATTTGGAAAAAAAATAAAACTTTCATTAATAGAAGCAGTGAAGTAATGGGCAGTATCCCAGCAAAACCCTCTTAGCTAGAAAGGTTAGCAATCAGGCAAACCTCTGGAAATTTAGTATCTGGAAAAGGATATAATACAAATAGGGAACTAGATGATCAAGACAATTGGGTAAATTCCTGTGAAAACATCAAGACCAATGGTTACGAGCAAGAGTCTTCAGTATCTGAATAGCCTCAGAGGTTGAGTTTCCCATAACATATTACTGCAGAAAATGGGGAATGCTTCTGATAAGGTTTATTTGGGAGTCATCTGATTGGGCGACTATTACCTGGTGTATACTGGGGGATACTTGGATCACATATATTTTCACCATTTCCATGGAAGAATTTCTAGGCTTTGACCTAAAGAGCTGAATCTTATGTAAGCTATTTCTTAGTCTCCTTTATTCGTTGGTTTTTAAGTGGTGTTTCAGAAGCTGGCTAATACTTGAGTTGTGATCTGGGTCTGATGAACAGAGTACAACACAGCAAGACTGAGTTCCAGTGAAGAATTTCTGCTAACCCAGAACATGCAGGACTTGTTCCTCCTTTGTGTAGTAAGCAGTTAGATGAACCAGTTAGATGAACTGGAATTTGCTTAACTCCCCGAACTTAAAGCTCAAGGAGTTTATCCCTTGATCATGGATGTTCATGGAAAATTTGTTGTGCAAAATTGATTTATGGAAGGCGCAGCTAAATATAAAACTAAGTTTGCTTCAGTATTTTAAAATAGATTTAATTCAAGCTCCCAGGTTTTGTAGTTCACTGATATTTCCTCTTAAATTTCATCCTAGTCAATGAATCAACACATTTAAACCCTAGCTTTATTTGCTAAAGGATGGCAAATCATCCTAATTAGCATGTAAGTTGAAGGGTTGTAAGCCTTTTATTGTTTTGTTTATAGCCCAGCTTTGAAATGTTGACATCTTTTATACGCTTTCTTATTTTCACTCATTACATACTTCTACCATGAGTAAAAATGCTATAAAGAATTATTTTTCATGCTAATAATCAACTCTGATGAGTTAAGAAATGGTGCCAATTTGACATGCCATTTGGTGATTCTAAATTATCTTTTATGAAACAGTACCCACAAAGTGTTGCTTTTCTGAGTCCCTGGAGAATATTTTTATTACATTTTTGTCAGGGTTTTTTTTTAAATCTTTGTTGTGATATGAGTGTTTAAATGCTAGGGAATTATTTTTTGTCGATTATTAAATTTATAAAAAAATACATGACTACTTAAAATATCAATGTGGTTATCAGAGATGAATAAGATATTAAAGGACTTTCAAGATAAGTTGGCGAGGAGAAGCAACTGCTGACAAGCCTGATGACCTGTGTTGCTCCATAGAACTCACATGATAAATAGAAAGAAATGACTACGGAAAGTGGTTCTGTGACTTATCTATACTGTGACATGGACATGTCAACACACAAGAACACTTACACATGAATAAATACGCAAGACAAACCAATGTATTTAAAATGATTTTTAATCATTCATGTCCTTATTAAATAATTTCACAATTTTTTTAGATTAAAAGTGAGATGAAAATATTTGTTACTTCTTGTCAAGTTTACCGATATGGTTTCATAGCATATACTCAGAGAGTATATAAGGTTGAAGGTTTCTTTGACATTATCCTATTTTAATAAAACACGTATTTGTGAACCCCATAATCAGAGATTTAGCAAATCAATCAATTTTCACTCAGAGAAAAGTGCATCTGAAGAGAACATCAAACCACCTGCATTTAGAATTTTTTTGGCTCCTTTTTAAGCCTGGGGATCAATTATTAAAATCATACTGAAAAACTCACCCATAGCTTATCAAATTGATAACTGAAAGCTTGGCATATTGCAGAGAATGAAATATATCTGTTAGATTTAGTTTCTGACTTGGATGCACATTGAAGTACATTTTTGCACTTCAAAACAACATGAAATGCATTGCCTTTTCAGTGAAAATATAATGGCTGTCAACTTTGGAATTTAAGGAGTTGCCTAACCTTGTATCATACTGAGGTTCATTCATTTGGGAAAGAGTAAGATTTGTAGAAATATTTAGCTGCACAATTGCAATCTTTATACTGAATTCTAACCTCTATCTCTTTTTTCAGCATATTTTCTCCCTTCTGTTTCTTAACATTCTCAAGGCTCTCTGTAGCCCAGGTTGGCTTTAAATTCCAAAACCCTCTTGCTTTAGCCTCCTATATCAGGACAGGACTACATGGCTGTGTTATAATACCAAACTACACCCTTCATTTTATTATTTAAAAAATGCAATGAACTAAAATTCAACTGTGAACTGATATATGAGGGGGAAATTATGTAGGTGGAACCAACGCACTCACATAGTTATGAGAAGGGCAAAGTCAGTCCATGCCTGTGGGGACTGTCAGCTGCCCAGAACTGAGTTGCTGCATCTTTAGGCCAGTTCCGATAGCCTGAACAGATGACATCTCTTGCAGACTTCTCTTGGACAGAGTTAAAGAACAATCTGTTCTGTGACTTGACAGCTCCCAATTTATGGTACCTGATTCTTCCATGCTCCCCGTGAAGTACACTATGCTGAACTAAATCACTTGATGTTAAACTTCCTGGCATCCTAAAGGGTTATAAAAGTCAACCCTTACCATTGTTCTGGAGATTTTTACAATATAACTAAAGGTGACTGCTCAGGATTTGGGTTGGTAATGAAGGCTACTGCCCTCGGAAGAGCTCCTTCCCCCTTGTTCTCCCTTTCATGGTGGGCAGTTCTCTTTCTTCTTCTCCCCACCCTCTCACTTAAGGAACAGTCTCTCCAAACATCCAGAAAAAGGAATGTTTCTTCTTTCCTTTGAGACTCTGTTATGTTTAGATCCCCACATAATATACTGTTTTTGTCTAATGTTCTTCTTTCCACATCATGGCTTGACAGTGGCTTTTTGGCCCTTCCATTCTAATAAACAGCATTCCTGAAGGGAATTTATGTTTCAGCTTCCTTTGTAGCAGACAACCATTTCAGTGTTAGTCTTGATATGTTTATCAGGCTGATATTGGAAACCCTGACCGGTAGGGATGATACTAAACCTTGTGGATTGGACCAGCTAGTTCACCAACAAGCAATTTCATTGATAAGCCACAGTGACAGCCACTCTTAAAATATGAATGAATACATGACTTCCTACCTGGATAGCGCATGCTATCCAAGTTTTCTAAAAAAATTCTTAAAACATATTGATCATTAATTTCAGGGAATTACATAAAATAAATTATCAGTCAAGGTTTTCATTTCCTAGTTTTATGTTCCTGTAATAGAGTCAGATTAGAGTCTTCATTGGCCTTATTCTGACATGTCTCCTATAGACAAAGTTATTAATAATACATTTTCAAATGATGTGTAGCTTCATCCACATTGTATCCATTACCCTTAGAGGCTCTTTATCTTTTTCCCAAAAGGATTGACTAACCCTTATAGAAAGGATCAATTGAGTTAGTGGTCATAATTTAGTAGCGTTAGCTACATCCATTTTTTTCCTTGAGCATCATTAGCCAATCAAAGCACTTTCTCCATAGACTGGAACTCTTTTGCTGCTACATTTAATATAGATCCAAAGAGACCCAGATATCATGTTCTCTGATGACAATAGATACCCTGAAGAGGACAGGAACCTATCTGCTATGAAATTTGCATATTTCTTACTAATGAGGTAGGTCTGTATGTGAAAGAACAGACAGAATTCATGTCTTTCATTAATAGACATCTTTGACTTAAAAGCAATCAGGAGATGTGAAGAATGAGTATTCCTTAAAAAGCCACAGAACTTTTTTTTTTAATTTTAATTCCATTATATTCAACTATAAAGGCCATGACTGAGGATGGTGGTTCACTGAACTGGTACAGAAAAGAAAGGAACACACAGTAAAACTCTGTTCCCTTATGAATTGATTTATTTTTGTTACCAAAATGAAGTGTTGGAAAGGGATAATGTGTAAAGAAAAGAGTTTATCTGAATTCATGTTTTCAGCGTTTGAAATTTCAAACACCATGGTGAATGCTCTGAGAGGGAGCCCTAGGAATAAATGAAATCAGGACAAAAAACATGTATAGACCTAGTCTCTCCAGGTTTGCTTAAGATCCATCATGGATTCACTCTAATGACCTGATATTATCCTATTCAGTTCCAAAGGGCCCAAAGTCTAAAAGGTTCCCTACAAAAATATTTTTACCTCTTGATAATATTAACATATGATTTGGGATATTAAGATTTTGCATGAGTCTGAAGGGCCAACCTCCATTAAAATCAAAAAATTTATGAAAGATTTTAGGAAACAAACAGGCATGAGATATACTACAATGATCTATATGTTAGTTATGAGCCCATCTTGTACTGAAAGCTGCCATTTATACCTTTGGTGGTTCTCATTCTATTCTTTTCCTAGTCATATTCTTCCATACTCCCCATTAGATAACCTCTAATGAGCTAAAATGACTTCATAAAAAATGCTGCAGTACAACATACCAGAAAATAAATCATTCCACATTAGAATGGTTTTCCTTCTGTGATTAAAATTCTCTCAAGAATGAAAGCCCACATAAAATTAAGCTCAATATCAAATTTCTTTCCATGTTAATTTGAAGTTCAAAATGAGAATTAAAAAAGGTGCCCTTTATAATTTATTAACATTTTTGTCATATAGCATTTTCAAAGTTTGAGTGTATTTTTATTCCCTGTGTGTAGTTTCAGCCTAAAGTCTCCGAATGAATATGGATATGTGTCACCAGTATCTGGTGCTTCCTGGTCACAACAGAGACTAAGTACTGTGCCAGTTAAGAAAGACAGACACAGAAAGCCTTGATGTGACCATTGTTTGTGTGCTGTCAGTTCATGGTTCTCTGTGATACATTCTTGTGACATTGGGTTGTGTGTAGCAGGGGATGGGAGACCATCAAATTGAATGCAAAGGAGCCATCCCCCCCCTTCTTTAAATTTTAAGAAATTAACAGGAAGACATTTATTTCAAAGTCCTTGGGCCTTAATAAAAATACATTTCACTTTCCTTTGTGTATATTCAAAATTCTCAGCCTATTTTTTTTCCGAGTCCTCTGTTTCTGGTACTACAGTGTCATATAATCCAAACATTTGTTTTAGTTTAAGAATTATTCTCAGAGGTCTCTGCAATTCAATCTTCTGTTTTGATGTGTCCCACACTTATGTCTCAGAGTCTTAAGGAGAATCAACATTCCTGCCACATGCTCCTTCAAGCACTATTTAATTTGGGTCTTGAAACTCCAATGCCATGGTGATAGATTATATAATTAATCAATGCAAAATCCAATTAATGACAGGCCATGCTGCAAGGGGTGAATTTTGAGTATATGTACAAGTCACAGAAATCCAAAGCCATCTGCCACAGTGTTTGCCATTCTCTGAATGTAGGTCACAGGATGGTCTGCAATATTACTCTGCCTAGATAGACTTGGTGTTTGCCCATTGAATATATAAGCTGACCAGGATAATGCTGTTCAGGCAGAAGTGAGGGGTCCTGCTATTTCACATTCATTCCTGTAAACAAGTATAGTGTTAAAAACAATAGCACTATGTTTTTGTTCTTATTGACTTTTTCACCAATGTAAGTTAAAAAGTCACACTGCAAAACTCACCCTCATTTACAAGATGCTCCATACTCTGCTTGCTCAACTCATGATCAAGTCATAGCAACCTATACCTAAGACCCAGGTTGATTTTTCCATCATCTTACTACTTGGCTCTGTCCTAACACAGCCTTATCTTTATAAAACAAATAATGACTTATAAAAGGAGAAGCATAAGGTGTAGCTAAGTCTGAACACAATCCCCTATGTGGCTTCCAGCTTTAAGTTTAAAGTTCAAGGTTGCAGTTGTTAAAAGCCAACTGCACAACAGAAAAGTGGTTGGTGTCAGTATTGGACCCCTGAAACTTTCCAGGCAATGCAACAATCTCTGCTTCTGTAACTATAGCAACAACTGAATTGCTTTTCTTAGATCAGTGACACCAACACTGAATGCCTCTTTCTTGGGATCACCAGAGCTTCAGTTCTGTCAAAGTTATTTGACCTATGCAATTCTCTCCCATAAATTTCATAGTCCTAAGCAAAGTACATGCTGCTAATGCTTCAACTAGTACCTTCTTCAAACTGCACAGTCCACCCTCTCTCTTGGAGCCCCTTCCCTATAAATTGTAAAACATATATAATAAAAGTAATATCAAGATAATGTATTAGTCTTGGCTGGCTATGAGACAGTCATGAGCTTCTGATAAATAATTGCAGAATTCGGCAAGCACCCCACCTGGGCATCATCTTTCTGAAGCCCCTGGGCATCTGCCCATTAGACAGAGCCCTGACTTCTAAGCATCTTTTGGTTGGAAGAAAATCAGAAGATCTGCTCTCTGCAGGCAAGAAGCTTCACTCAGACTGGCATAGCGATCATCCCTATGAGGGAGAGTGAATGGAGAGTGAAGTGGCACAGAAAGCAGAAGCCTTTCCCCAGAAAGAAAGTGTCATTGATTGGGATAAGTGTTCCCTCTAATAGAATGAGTAAAAAAAAAAAAAGTGTCACAGATCAGATTTTACACACTGCCACGTCCAAAATAGGAGACCTCATTTGACATCCTCTGCTTCGCCGAGGTGTTATCACTCATACAAGAGTGCAAATCGATTAAATCACAGGCAAACTCACATTCATGTGCCTGTACCTACAATATTGTCTTGTCGGGAGCTTGAGATGCAGATGGATAAGAAGCAGCCTGTTATTTCCAGGAGTAAACGATGAAAACAATTTCTATATTTTCATGGTAAGATCAGTTTTTCCATCATTTTCCTTTAGCATTATGGCGTTTTAAAGAAATAAACAGAAATATGAGGTGAACACAATATGGATATTGACTTATGAGAGTTCTGAAATGAAGGTGAAGCTTCTAAGGAAGCATGACAGACAACTACTTGCAATGGTCATTTGCAATGAGGCCAGCGAGATGCTTGGTGAGAAGCCTGAGGGCCTGATTTCAGTCTTACTGCATGGGTTCACCATGTGGTGAGAGGAGAGTACCAGCACCTACAAGCTGTCTTCTGGCCTCCACGCTAACACTAGGACAGGTTTGCATGCACGTTCACAAACACACACTCAGACAGACAAAAATAAGCTGATATACTTTTTTTCAAAAATTAAAAATATGCTAAGACATGTAACAAGCATGTACAGAGGCCCATGGGATCACCAACTGAAACTCAAGCACACAGGTGGGAGGTTACTATTTTTTATAATAGTAAGTCCCATAATTATCCTTTAAAATAAGGTAATGATAAAATAGCATTGATCAGATCAAAGATTTCATGGTTTTACTCTAAATATCATATGAATGACACACAGGTCAACTGATGCCCAGTACACTTACATCGAAGCAATTCCATTCCAGCCAAGACTTTCACAGGCATTCTATTTTGCATTTCCCATGTCGTAGTTGTATGAGTGAGGTTTCTGCCTCATTCTCTGGTTCAAGAATAAAGGATTGTGACCAATTATAACAAATCTAAAGGAGGTACATCAGGGTCCTATATAATAAAATAATAAAAACATTTTGGATACTTCATTGAATTATCAAGATTAGAAAACATGATAATTTAATATTGATGCTACTGCTGCATTTGTGTGTCCATTTAGAACAATTGTCAGCATTAAAGGCACATAGAAATTTATGCTGTTTACATATTTTATCAATGTATATGTGCTGATGATATTTTTTAATAAAAGTATGCATGCTGTGATGTGAACTTTTGCCAAAACACTTCAGTGACTTTATAATGCTAAGTAAAAAGAACAAACAGGGTAACCCTTTGATGTGCCAAAGAGAGTGATAACCAAGTAGTCATCTTCTCCTGGCCAAGATTAGAAAATCTAGCAGAGTTTTCATGGAACAGTGACATTTATAAACAGAATGGAATTTTTCTGTGTCTTGTAACACCAGAGCTATTTCTAGAAAACATACAAGAGAAAAATGCTGTCTGTGAATCTTCAGCCCACCCCTGGAAGGAACTTGACAGGATCTTTTACTTTCACATGCATTGATTTTCATGTTTATTTTCTGTAGCCAGGCCATCTTAGAGACATGGAAGAAATCAATATTGACATCGATCATTCAACAAATGTTTACTGAAACATTAATGCAACAAGGGAAGGGAAAACTGCAAAGAAATTGGCACAAAACATAAAAGATGACCTTTGCTCCTGAGATGCTTTAACCACATAGGGAAATTAGGAGATGGGTGACATGGGATTAGAAGATTAGATGGCCCAAGGGTTTCAAAACCATATGCTTCTCTGACCCAGGAAGGTTACATCTGAGCATGAGGTAACTGGAGGTCAGGAAGCAAAGGTTTGTCCATCCAAAACTATTTGCTTTTATGTTTTAATGTTATTATATCTGGGCAAGGGCATCTGGTAGCTTTTCCAAGGTTCCTTAAGACGAAGTGGTGATCAGTCCTAATGAGCTATGAGATCCTGTGCTCTATGGAGGACTAGAAATGACCTGCCAGATTTGGTTTACAAGGAAGATAAAGAACCATCATCACGGAAGCTATGTGTCCTAACAAATATGTCCATGTAACCTACAAAAGAAGCAAATCTAAAGAAAGCCTGTCATGGGTGTGTGTAAAGCACTGGTAAGCCACAAGCCACGTGGCAACTTATAGATCAATAGAAATGGGTTAGTTTAAGATATAAGAACTAGATAACAAGAAGCCTGCCACGGCCATACAGTTTATAAGTAATATAAGTCTCCGTGTGTTCACTTGGGTCTAAGGGGCTGCAGGAGCCAGGTGGACACAGGAAAACTCTAGCCACACCTTAGCCTAAACTAAAAAAAGGTTTTAGAGATGTACCTTCAGATATATTTAATAGTGTTTTAAATTCAATCAAATTTACAGTCAAGAACAACCACCATGGGGCCCTTCCTCATAATCCCAAGTAATCTCTCCATCTTAAGTGCCTTAACTAAATCATGAAGTAAAAGTACATCTTACTATCTAAGGTGATGTTACCAGTTCTAAAAGTGAAAGTATAAATATAAAGGTTTATTACTCAGTATTCTATACTAGTCACCCCAATTGCTGCCTATGTGACAGTAATTAGGGCCCTGCAAATTCACAGAGAATCATGCAGTCAGCTATGGTGGGATCCAAGAGAGACAGGAATGAGATCAGTAAGAGCCTTTCATTAAGGGACTCCATGACATGAAGAAGAATTGAACAGAGCTCACAATATACATCCTGACCACTTGGTGTGTTCATCTTAGTAGTGTGAATGCAGGACATATTTTAGGCCTGCCATCACCCAGCACCATAGCAAATCACAATAAATGTAGCAAAATAGTGTGGCCAAAGGAAGTAACAACCATCTGGCCAACCAAGTTTTATTCCCTTGGCCTAGTTTCTTTATTAAATCTAGATCCTTTTAATTACAGGAGCTTGGCTATAGGATTATTAGACCACATGGCCATCTCTAATGTCCCAAAATGTAAATCCTCCAAGAGTATTTTCTTTTAATTTCTCAGTGTGAATATAAATGACACCTATTTATGATGACAAAGTAGAGAACTGTATAACGTCAGATTATGAAATTCCCTTCTTTCCCTTTGGTCCTTTCTCCAGTATCTAGAGAAAAATTACTTTATATGATGTTGTGAATTCTTTCTATATAATTCAGAGATGTTTATGTTCTAAAAAGATGCATAGTATTCACTCCATTTGGAAACTTCCATTTTGTAGCACTGACTTGATACTGAACCTATTTCTTTCAGACACATTTACATATTCTATCTAATGAACTTCTAGACTTGCAATATATGAGTAGGAAAATGAGTCTTATATTATTATTTTACCAACCTTTATCATATCTTTATATCACTGTATATAATTTGTACTTAGTTATAAAATTGGAGTATTTTGTGTGTGTTTGCTTTCACAATGAAATAAATATAGTAATTGTCTCATATAGTCATGGATATTTTGAGAAATGTATCCATAGGTGATTTTGTTGTTGTGAAAATACCTAGCTTGTGCTTATGAAAACTAACATGTTACATGTTTTCATTTCTCTCACTAGGAATGAGAAGGGGTATGTGAGGCTACTGATGAAGCAACCCAACATACTATTTTATAGTAAAGTTCCTTTACCTAAGGAGGATTTCATTCTAAGCTGACAACAAAAACAAAGTATAGTAGTATATCATCACAGTCAAGCAGCATGCCTGCTCATAGATAGGATGCATGCACTATGCTTTGAATACTGGCACTTCAGGTTTGTTTATACCTGTGTTCTTTACACATGTGAGCAAAGCATAATGTCTCATCACAATATGTCAGCAGATAAGAGAAAATTTCAGTTTTCTCTGTCTTAGAAATCATGATTGTGTGTGCATGTAGCTGGTCAGAGAAACACATGGTACATGACTATAAGGATGTAAACAAGATTAACAGTGGATTACAATTGCAATTCCGGGACTGGAGATATGCTCAGTGGGTACAAGGGCTCTCTGATAAAGGATGAGGACTTGAGTTCTTATTCTAGTATCTACATTAAAAGCCAAATATAGATAGATATATGTGCAAAGCACACACACACACACAAGATTATGCAGGTGCACTTGCACACATAATATGCAAATAAAAAGGAAAAGAGTTGAGTTTCTGTAAGAAGCAATTTTGAGGGAAAAAAAGGTGCTTCCCAGACTCCTGGAGATGGAGTTTGGTAGAGGATATGTCCATCAAACTGACGCTATGCTCTCCTCCTTGTTATGAAGGCCTTGGGAAGAGAATATATAACCTCACTCTGGGAGGCAGAAATGCAAGTAGCCCAGGAGTCTTTGTTGTTTGTATGTTTGTGATTTTTGGGATTGTATTTTAATTGTAACATTTCTGCTTTCCCTTTCCTCCCTCCAAACCCTCCCATATGCCTCACCCAGTTCTTCAAATTCATGGCCTTTTGTTCATCTGTTGTTATTGCATTGATATATGTATTTGCAGATATTGTCCCACAATATAACCCGTGGAGTCCATGTAATATCATTTGTATGCATGTTTTTAGGGCTCCCACACCTAAGGCTCAATATGGAAAAGGAAGCAGAAATTTTGTAAAAGCTTGACTCTCTGGGACTTTGCTGTGAGATTGTGTCTCTTAGTAACAGCAGAAGCAGCACCTGTAAAGTCTCACTAATATGACTGCCCAACATGACCTAAACATGCACACCAAGAACATGACAAACTATATGAGCCCTTAACCCTGTACAAGGAAATTAAAGACAATTTAGTAATTCTGGGAGTCAGGAAGTGGCCCTTCCCAGGGAATAACACACTAATTGGTTGTCCAATTGCCTAATAAAATTGCCTAATAATCAGAAAGGGTTTTTTTTGTTTTTATTTGTTTGTTTTTTATTTTGTTTCTGTTTTACTTGCTTCTCCTCTAGAAGAGAGGGAAAAAACATTGGAGTTACAAGAGCTGGTGGAGAATTAGGAGGGTTGGTAGGGCAGAGAGGGCTGGAAGGGCTAAGAACACCATGGGGTTGTATCCTCTCCTCTGGTAGAAAGGAGAAATGCTCTAAGATTAGCCCAAATATATTCTTTAAGTATTCTAAAAATCATAGGCTTATGGGTTAGAAATAATTCTAGGCTCACAGCTAATTAGCTCTCAAAGTTTCATAAGGCTTTGGGTGGTATAGCCCTAATTTCAATTATGTCACATTTTAGTGAAAACCTGGCTCTGGTCCTGATATGTTCTTATGCCCCTTCACCAACTAATGGGTGTGGGTGGAGCTTGCTCCACATGCCCTGATTACAAGGGGTGAAAAGCAATCATCTTGCATTTTCTTCCTTCACGATGTACATAAAAGAAAGGAGGTTGAACAAAGAATTATCCGGAAAACAAATGAGATTCAGAAGATTGTGTGTTAAAAAGAATCCATGTTGTTATATTTACCCTGTATATGAAGGCATGGTAGAAATCTAGCAATCGAAACAGCATATGACACAACCATAATTCCAACATTTACAGTGTCTTGGGGATTCCTCAGTTGGAAAAGGCTTAATTGTACAATTGAGCATTTGAGTGGGTTCCCTTGGGATTAACATCAGTATTAGACTGTGGCAGAGATGTATTTAACTTTTGATGTTCTAGAGTCAGAGAAAATCTGTTGTCTACTTGACATCTTACTATTGTGGTCTCCAGGCAGAGGGATCTTTTTGACATGTTGGGTATGGTGGATAGCTCTGCTTCTTCTGCAAAACTCTCTGCTGAGTTCTTGGTAAAATTGAAAGCCTGACCCTCTATGGACAGATGGCTCTTAAACTAAGTTCCCATTCTTCTTAGGGTTCTGGTGTGATGTCTTATGTTCCCCAATAGTCTGTGTCTCCCAATAAAATTTATCTCAGAATCAGAGGAAAAAGGCAGTCACTATAAGTAAACATAGAAGTCAGGCAATGGTAGCACATACCTTTAATCCTATCACTCAGGAGGCAGAGATCCATCTGGATCTCTGTGACTTCAAGGCCACAGTGGAAACAGAGCCAGAAGTGGTGGCACACACCTTTAATCCTAGGACTTGAGATCTCATGTCTTGCTTAGGAAAGACACACGTCTTTAATCCCGGGAAGTGATGGCAGGAAGCAGAAAAGTATAAAAGGCATGAGGACCAGGAACTAGAGGCTTTTAAGCTTTTAGGCTTTTAGCAGCAGTTCAGCTGAGTTCCATTTGGATGAGGACTCAGAGGCTTCCGGCTTGAGGAAACAAGATCGGCTGAGAAGTTGGCGAGGTGAAGTTAGCTGTGGCTTGTTCTGCTTCTCTGATCTTTCAGAATTCACCCCAATAGCTGGCTCTGAGTTTTTTATTAATAAGACCCTTTAAGATTCATGTTACACTCTGGGTCTGACATGGAAAGCAAAAAGTAGAAATCTTTTCTTGTCAGATGGACATCATATGTTAAAGAATACATTATATGGACTAAGCTGGTTAGATGTAGGAATATATATGTTTATACATATGTGCATATAATGAAAGTCAGTGAATAAGAGGTCATGAATTTGAAGGAGAGCAGGGAGGGGTACACAAGAGGGTTTGCAAGGAGGAAAGGGAAAGGAAAATGTTGTAATTATATTAATCTCATTTTCTTTTTTTTTTGGTTTTTCGAGACAGGGTTTCTCTGTGTAGCTTTGCATCTTTCCTGGAGCTCACTTGGTAGCCCAGGCTGGCCTCAAACTCACAGAGATCCTCCTGGCTCTGCCTCCCGAGTGCTGGGATTAAAGGCGTGCGCCACCAACGCCCAGTTCTAATCTCAATTTTTTTAAGTTAAAAAATACACATGCAAAATAAGTTCCACGTCAGTCATCTGAATGGCTGTGATCTAATATTATGAACAAACTGCCACTATGTTTTCACATGGACAGAAAGTGTACTCAAAATATTTCATGTACTAAATTCTGGCCTTTACTTCTAAATAATGTGTTATAAATCTTGGCAATGAAGAGTAAATTGAAGTTTAAAAAAAGTGAAAAAAGAAATCCTGTCTCCAAGAAGTTATCTTGATATTTCATGAGTCTCCCACTCCCCTGACCACAACAAAGGTACGTGTACTGACATTTGATCTAAGTGTGGCCATAGATAATAGTCAAATACTTTAGGGAGCATCTCAAATGCATATTCTGAGGACAGTTTTGCCATAAGGGGACATCCTTGCATAGGAATTAGTCCTCTGTATTTCCAAAGAGAATCATAAATCTAACTACACCTGGGAAAGCCCACATATACCCCATATTTCTGGCAGGTATGTAAAGGGTGATATCCTCACATTGTAGCCAAAGGTAAACTATGCATTAGTTTTTGTATATTTGTATATTTTTTTTAATATTTGCCTGTTTCTAAATCAATGCCTTGAGCCAGGTGGATAGGTCATTCTACTTGACTGTCTTAGCTCTGATGGCTAATGGTATTTGTTTGGAAGAATATGATTTAGTTGGCATGAATGGCTGAAATCAACCTTGCAAGTAGGCCTCAGCCTGCTGCTCTGAAATCGGAACTGGTATTGCTTTTATATGTTCTATATGAAAAGATCAAAGCAGACTGGTCCTGTTGGTAACAATAATGCTGATGGGAAATAGTTTAGCAGTAGAGAACTTGTGTAGCACTTACAGGTTCACAGATCAACATCAGAAAAGCTGAGAATGGCGGTATAGTAGAATGTGTATGTGTGTCGGAGGTAAAGTTGACTGAAGCTAGGCCATGAGAAACAAAGTCTGTACATTTAGGGAAAATATTTTGTTACCTCTTCATAGTGGGAGATTTCTGAGCAAAACTTACCAGTAACCTGGATTTTAAAAAAATAAAAATAAAAAAAAAACCTGGATTTTAAAATCTTTCATTGTTAAGCATGCTTTACTTATTGGCAACCTCCAAACTGAGCCATTTCTTTATTATTTTGTTTATTTATGTGTTTGATTTGTTTATTTATTTAGCTATTCATTTACTCTTGTCCAAAAGTGATACAGATAGTTTGGGAGACCTCTCCTTTACTCCCAGAAAAGCTTTCTTTCCAGCAGGAAAATGAGCTTTCTTCTCCTGCAAAAGAACAGGACCGATTGCCCTTCAGTAGTTTCCTCTTGAGCTCTGAACGCGGTCATTTTTTTACTGTGGAATAACTCTGTACTTGCACAGTGTGTCTACCCTCATGTGACTTGGAAAAGGGAGAAAGACAAGGCAAGCCATGTCCACTGCTGAGAAAAGAAGTTAGGCCTATGATGACAGGACTTCTTGCATGCTTTTAGGATACAATTTGAAGACTTCAGTGTCAAAATCTTTTCATTCCTGGAGTAGTGAGTAGCAGCAGGGACACTTTGCTCAGCCTGGGAGGAGGGGACTGGACCTGCCTGGACTGAATCTACCAGGTTGAGCTGACTCCCCAGGGGAGTCCTTGCCCTGGAGGAGATGGGAATGGGGGGTGGGCTGGGGGGAGGGCAGGGCTGGGGGCGGGAGGAGGGAGGACAGGGGAATCTATGGCTGATATGTAAAATTAAATCAAATTATAAATTTTTTAAAAAAAATCTTTTCATTCATTTAGACAAGCCTAGACATGTCTTCCCTTGTGAAGTGCCACCTTAAACTTCCTGATATCTGAACAAATGGTCTTAGCACGCATCCTAGATTTTGTTTCTTTTCTTTTTTTTAAACATTTTTTATTTTTAATCTATTTATGTATTAATTAATTAATTAATTTGTTTTTTTCAAGACAGGAATTCTCTGTGTTTTGTAGTCCTGATTGTCCTGAATCTCACTCTGTAGATGAGTCTGGCCTCAAACTCACAGAGGTCTACTTACTTCTGCCTTCTGAGTGCTGAGATTAAGGGCTTGTGCTACCACCACCTGGCTATAGATTTTTATTTTCTCTCGTAAGGCCTCCTGAGAAATTTTTGCTATGTGGAAAACTTGTGAGAACTGTTTTTATCTTGAAAACTACCAAGACAGTGAAAAATGTAATTGAAAATGAAAGTAAAATCATTCCTTCATTTTCTCTTGGCAATGTTTCATGACCACCACAAACAGAAGCTGACTGATTTCCTATGACTTAGTCATTTGAATCTTCTTCCTTGATAGCTTAAGCTTCAGAGACGCGGTGTGAGCTGCCATATTTCTTAAGGACAAAGCTTGTAGCATTAACTTCCTGGATTCTCTGAATGAAAGCAAGCTACAGATTCAGACTTGGTGTCCATGAAGGGAAACTGACTTCATTCTGTTGATGGGAAAGCGGTACGCTAGAGGTTCATAGCCACATTTACAGACTCTAAGAATTGTGTACGATACTCTACATTTTCCTTCAAAACAAAACATCTTGCTACAATAATTATTACCTCTCATGTTGCTTATGCTTTTGAATGATCTGTACTATTTCTTTTTGTGATGCTAAATTTGAGGTAGGATTTCATTGAACAACAACAACAACAACAAAAAAAAGGTCTAGTTTGGGGATACTGTAAAGAATGGGGAAATGAAATGAATAACTTGGTTTATGCATCCATGCAGAAGAGAAATTGATGATTGAACAAAAGGGTATGTTACATGGCACTCCCAGTGCCCCTGGGACGAAGGAAGAGGTGTTGGAGAGGCAGGAAAGAAGGGGAATTGAAGAGGGTTTTTCTTTAGTTTGTTTTGTTCTTGTTTTTGTTTGCTTTGTTTTAATTTTCTTTTCGGGGGGGGGGCACTACAGGGGTGAGGGGAGGACATGGGAAGATCAGGAAGAGAGCTGAATTAGGGTACATTATGTGAAATTCCCAAAGAATCAATAAAGAAATTATGTTTCTTTCTTTTAAAAAGAGAAAGAAAGAAAAACTGTAACACTTTGAAATACAGATCACATTGTCCAGTCTAATTTTTTTAAATAATGATACATATACTCTTTCTTCAGTAGCTATATACACTGCATGGCAGAAATTCTGCACCCTTTCTAGAAAAATGTAATGGCTATCTTGATTTTCATCTTCCTTTTTGCTAGAAAGACTGGGCATTCTTTCCATATCAGTTTGAATTCTCTTTTAAGCAATGATGTATTCTCACCATTCATTCTTATTTTAAGTTTTTTGTTGTGGTTGACGGGGTCTACTTTATTCTCTGCCTCTCTGTCTGTCTCTGTCTCCATCTGTCTTTCTGTCTCCCTGTCTCTGTGTGTATGTTTATGTGCTTACCTTATAAAGAATATGCAAAATGTAGGATTAAAAAGTATTGCAATTTCTGAACATATACGAAGTCCTAGGCAAACGGTAAATAGTAATGTTGTTATTTTCTTAATTGGAAGATTGGCATTTAAACCTTTTAATATCTGAAATTTTTGTTTTATAACAAAAATAATTAGGAACCTTGAATAACTTTATCTTTAAAATTAGGTAACTTAAGAATGTCTCTAGCTCTGCTCAGTGTATCCTGAGATATTAAGCCTCTCAAATGGGAAAAAACAATGTATTCCTTTTTCAATGAAAACCAAAGTTGTACTGGTATATCTTGTAATCCCCACATTTTATTAGCTGGGGCAGGAGTTTGTTAGTTCATTGTTGACTGGGGCTACATAATGACCCTGTTTATCCAAAATCCAAGGTGAAAGGATGAAACTCAACAGCATGCTATAAAGCCTTGGCTTAGATTCCAACTACAAACCTGAAACTTTGGCATCCAAGCTCAAGAGGTGCTTATTTTATTTACTTTTACATTAGTGATATCAGTCAGATAATATTTATTCCTAATCACTCATATTTTCTCATTTGTATTGTTTATATGTCAGCAAATATGTATTAAATTCCTTACAACTCCATGGCACAAGAATGTACAATATAAGGTAACAATTTACGAGAAATAAACCCTCTTGCTTAGGAAACTAAACTAACCCCCATGAAGCAACCTGGATTAGATAAAGGTGAACCACCGTCTTGATTACATAGACTCGGTCAGCTAAAGTCATAGATTCACTTGTAAAGGAAATATTAAATGGCATTTCAAATGTCAAGAAGCAAATTAGTTGAGAAACACCCTCTCACATTAGAAATATATTCCTTGTCTTCAAACCATGTTTCTTTGCTTTAAGTACGGAAAGAAGGTATGCCATCATTTCTTAGAGCACCAGAAAAGAAAAAATTATGTTCATTTCCCGCCATTTTCCTCAGTTTTCACAAGCCAATGGAGCCTGCATAATCTGTACCATTATTGTCTACCATGTTAGATTTTAGGCTTTTATATACAACTACAGAAAAAATATGTGTGTGTATGTATGTATATATGTGTGTGTTATATTAATATTATGTTGAATGTAATATATACACAATGTATATTGTATTAAATATAATATGCAAGATGTTATAATATATAATAATATACATATATATGTAATGCAAAAGTCTTATCCTTATTTATATGTGTTCATTAGGGCACAGACCTTTTATCCTATCATAAAGATAAATTAATCTTTATTTTCACCATGTCTGTGGCTTATTGTTCACTTATAGTCTACATGTACAATTTTTAGGAGGCTTATATTAGTATAATGATAATTCTCACCTTCTGCTTCCCTGTTACCTTGGTCTCCCCTTATCCTTTTCCATAAATATCTCTCCTGTCCGTATACATTCATTTTGTTTTCTGACCCACCAAGATTAATCAGGGCCACTTATGAGATTCAGTTTGGACCTATCTGTTGGAGCTTGGTGAGCTCAACAGAGACTCAACATCTAAAGACAGTGACTGCCTTTCTTCCATAACCTAGGGATATCCAAATACTTCAGAGATAAAGGGTGGGGTCCAGTGAGTTCCTTCTTCTCCCTCTACTGACTGTTGGTAAGGCTGGTCTTAGGTGGGCTCAGTGCAAGTAAGTGTAGTTGGTGTTAATTAATGATTACATTGATTGTATCTAGTCTAGGGAAGTGTGTTTTTCAGTGTCTCTCTGTCTTCCAGCTATTAATTATTTCTCTCCCTTTACTCTACAACCTTCCCTGAGAATTGGTAGGAATAATTTAAGTAACTAGTTTAGAGCTGGGCACACAGCTATGGCTTATTTTCTTCTCCTTATACAGTCATGAGTCTTTGCATTCTCCACTGTTCTTGTCAAGAGGGTCTTCCTGGATTCATGCCTGGAGCATAGGTATTTAGAAGGCAGCTTGCTGCTATATCAGTTCAGTTAACCATCAGAAATATTTCCCTCATGGACCTGCTACCTCCTCACACTTGCTTTGTCAGGTAGGCTTAGAGTACCCAACACTGACCACCACCACCACTCATGGGGTGAATCTTGATTCCATTCAGAGAGCAGTTGGTTACCACCTCAGTGCACACATACACAACAATCAAGCTGCCATTGCTTAGAAGGGCATACATTGTTTTCATAGTTTCTTTATACTCCCAAATCGTGGTTAATTCTGCTCAATCTTACAACATCTAAGGCCCTAATCTCCTATCTCCCTCACTGCCTAACCATTTTCATCCACATTATTCTCCCTCTATCCTTCTTTTTAAAAACATGTTTTATACTACCTCCTCTTCTTTTAAGGTAATCTCTCACTCTATTCCTCTTCTTGTTTTGTGGCTTGCTTAAGTACTCCACCGTAAACACATTATAGTAAAGAGCTGAATCTAGAATACTTATATAAGAAGAACATGCAGTGTTTTTCATTTGGGACCTGGGTTGCCTCACAATTGAATAATTATTTCCATTCTATTCATTTCTCTGAATGTTTCATTTTTTCTTTATAAGTAAATACTGTTATATTATGTACATGCACCACACCTTCATTTTTCCATTCCTCAGTTGCTGAAAATCTAGGCTCCCTCCATTTTCAGGCTATGTCCTAGAATAGGGTCCCAACGAGGATGATGTGCAGGTAGGTATCACTGTTACAGGAAATGGAGTCCTTTGTGTACATGCCTAGAAATGGTAAGGCTGGATCACATGGTAATTTTATTTGTAGTGTTTTGAGAAACATCCAGACTGTTTTTCCAAAATGGCTGTACTCATTTACATTCCTAATTACAGTGTTTACTGGTTCTCTTTCCCCCTATCATGCCAGTGTTTGTTGTTGTTGGTATTCTTGATGTTAGTTATTCTGAGTGGGGTGAGAGAGAACCTGGGTATGCATTTCTCTGATTGTTCAGGGTATTGAACGCTTTCAAACCTGTTTCACAGTTACTTACATTTCTTTTTGCAGAATTTTCCGTTTAGTTCTGTAATCATATTTTAATTGGAATGTGTGCTTTCTTGAGTTCTTTGTATATTATAAACATTAATCCCCTGTCAGATGTATAACTAGCAAAGACTTCTCCAATTCTTTCTACTGTGTATTTATTCAATGGACAACTTCCTTTACTGTGCAGAAGATTTTTAATTTCTTGAGAACTTGTTTGTAGACTGTTGGTCTTCTTTCCTGTGTGAATGGAGTCCTATTCAGAAAATCAAAATATAAACAAATGTACTCTGTAGCATGAATCCTGCCAATTCCTCAGCTGATCCTGTTCCCTCAGACTGGAAGCCTCTGAGTGCTCATTGGAATGGCTCTCAGCTGAACTGCTGCTAAAAACCTAAAAGCTTAACCTGCCTAGTTCCTGGTTTTCACGCCTTATATACCTTTCTGCTATCACTTCGTGGGATTAAAGGCATGAGTCACCATGCCTGGCTGTTTCCAGTGTAGCTTTAAAGTCACAGAGATCCTGATGGATCTCTGCCTCCAGAAGGCTAGGATTAAAGGTGTGTACCACCATTTTCTGGCCTCTATGTCTGTCTAGTGCCTGTTCTGTTCTCTGACCCCAGATAAGTTTATTAAGGTACACAATGTTATGGGGAACACAATACCACCACAGTACTCTCTCTGTATTATTCCTTTAGCAATGTCTATATTTCAGAATATAAATTCAATAGATGTAGATTAGAAAGGAGAAATTGGAAGCCTAATATTATTAAATACCATACAAATCTAGAAAAGAAAGGAATTTTAATTTATTAGTGATTGTTACTTGCCTGACATATTTCTTCCAAATTTAGCAACTTACAATAAGATACATTTGTTATGTGACACAGTTCCAAGTCATCAGGAAGCTGAAATCACACAGTCAGATAGCTCAGTCTTTTGTAAGATTATAGTATGGCAGGTACCCAGGATTGCCATCACCTTATATACTACAGGACTAGAGAGCCTCTCCAAGCTCATATGGATTTTGTGAGTCTCTTCTCTGGTTGTTGTCTAGAGTCCTTGGCTCCTCACATGCATATCTGTTCATTTACTATGTCACACTGTGGTAGCTAACATCTAAAAGAACAAGTTATAAAAGTGAGCAAAATTGATA
The DNA here is from genome assembly GCA_902168425.1 of Peromyscus attwateri. Lineage (NCBI taxonomy): Eukaryota > Metazoa > Chordata > Mammalia > Rodentia > Cricetidae > Peromyscus > Peromyscus attwateri. The sequence continues at coordinate 3,323 of CABHPP010139278.1, read as the reverse complement.
TTGCTGTTCTCACATCCAAGTTGTAGCACATCATTTCTTCTGTACTCTGTTAATTAGAAGCAAGTCATTCAGCCTACTTGGCACTCAGATAAAGGTTAGTAATAATAGCATTAATAGTACAAAAAGCATCTTCAACAAATGGTGCTGGCATAACTGGATATCAACATGCAGAAGATTGCAAATAGATCCATATCTGTTGCCATGCACAAAACTCAAGTCCAAGTGGATCAAAGACCTCAACATAAATCCAGTTGCACTCAACTTGATAGAAGAGAAAGTAGGAAGTAGTCTGGAACGAATTGGCACAGGAGACCACTTCCTAAATATAACACCAGTAGCATAGACACTGAGAGCAACAATTAATAAATTGGGACCTCCTGAAACTGAGAAGCTTTTGTAGAGCAAAGGACACGGTCAATAAGACCAAACGACAGCCTACAGAATGGGAAAAGATCTCCACCAACCCCATATCTGACAGAGGGCTGATCTCCAAAATATATAAAGAACTCAAAAAGCTAGACATCAAAATACTGAACAATCCAATTAAAAAATGGGCTACAGTGCTTAACAGAGAATTCTCAACAGAAGAATCTCAAATGGCTGAAAGGCATTTAAGGAATTGCTCAACATCCTTAGTCATCAGGGAAATGCAAATCAAAACAACTCTGAGATACCATCTTACACCTGTCAGAATGGCTAAGATCAAAAACACTGAAATCAGTATGGTGGTTTCTCAGAAAATTGGAAATAAGTCTTCCTCAAGACCCAGTTATACCACTCTTGGGCATATACCCAAGGAATGCTCAATCTTACCACAAGGACACATGCTCAACTATGTTCATAGGAGCATCATTCGTAATAGCAAGAACCTGGAAACAACCTAGATGCCCCTCAACTGAAGAATGGCTAAAGAAAATATGGCACATATATACACAATGGAGTACTACTCAGCAGTTAAAAAAAATGATATCATGAAATTTGCAGGCAAATGAATGGATCTAGAAAATATCATCTTGAGTGAGGTAACCCAGACTCAGAAGGACAAACATAGCATGTACTCACTCATAAGTGGATACTAAATGGGAGGGAAGGGATGGCCAGACCACAACCCACAACTCCAGAGAGACTAGCTAACAGGAAAAGACCCTAGGAGGGACACATGGATGATCCTCTGAAGGAGAAGTGGATGAGATCTACATGAGTGAACTGGGGGTGGGGGTGGGAGAGGGTGAGGAATGGGGGAAGAGAACATAGGGAAATGGGAGGGTCAAGCAGGAACAAGGACAGAGTGGGAGGGCAGGGAGGAAGATACCATGATAGATGAGGACATCATGGGAATAGGAAGAGGCAGGGTGCTGGGGAGGATCTCAGGAATCCACAAGGTTGACCCCACCTTGGTCTGCTGGCACTGGTCCAGAGGGTGCCTGGACTGATCTACTCTGGTGACCAGCCTAGCAAATAACCTAGCTGTCATCATAGGGCCTTTGTCCAGAGACAGATGGAGGCAGATACAGAGATCCACAGCCAGGCACCAGACTGAGCTCCAGGAATCCAGTTGATGAGAGAGAGGAGAGATACTGCAGGCGAGGGACGTCAAGATCATAATGGGAGGATGTGCAGAGATGACCAGCCACACTAGTGGAAGCCCATGAACTGTGGACTGGTGGCTGTGGAGCCCCCATGAGACTGGACTAGGCCATCTGGATATGGGAGACGGTTGTTTGGCTCAAACTGTTTGGGGGGCACCACGGCAGGGGGATCGGGATCTGTCCCTGGTTTATGAGCAGGCTTCTGGAATCCGGTGCCTGTGGTGTGACACCTTGCACAGTCTTGCATCAGTGGGAAGGGGCTTGGACCTGCCTAGGCTCAGTGTGCTGGGCTCTCCTGACTCCCCATGGGAGACCTCAATTTGGAGGATGTGGGGATGTGGGGTGGCTTGGGAAAGAGGGCTGGGGAGTGGGAGGAGGGAGGTGGCAGGGTTTGTGGATAGTATGTGGAGTGAGTAGAAAATTTCTTAATAAAGAAAAATGAAAAAAAATATTACCATGGAAATTACTGGTAGTCAAGTTGGAGAACAGGAAATAAGTCCTTAAACTGTATAATTAATGTCTATAAGTTCACAAATGAATCTTATCAGACAATGAAATATGTGATGTTTTCCCAGTAATATCAGAAATGTCACAGTTATTCCTCATTCATTATTTCTACTCAATAATGTAGCTTCTAACTAGTGCAATAGGAAAAACATAAAATATATAAGGATTATGTGGTCAAAATAGCATTGTTTTTATATGCAGGTAGCACAAATAGATCACTCAGAAAAACACCAGGAAAAGAAAGCTTAGCTTAGGGTAGAGCATATCCTTAACTAGTGAGAGAACTTGACTTCAATTTCCAAATAAATAAAAAAAATTTACATAGTAATATATATTAGCTTTAATACATATGTTAGCTTTAATACATAATTATCATTCCCACAGATATAATCTATTACTGAAATGAATTCTGAGATGAATTAAAAAGAGATGGATATAAATGGAAGGAAATGTATAAAAGTTACTATCATAAATATTTTCAGTTCCTTACAAATTTGAGGGAATTACAACCAAAATTACAGCCTAATTTTATCCTTTTAAAAATAAACATGTTGGTATTATTGTTTAATATATGGAAATATAGATGAGGTTAAAGAAGGGCACAATGAGTGGGAGATCAAACTGCTTATATTACAATAATTTCATATCGAATAGACAATGTGGTATCTGTGCAAGTATAGAAAACCATGCACAATCATGTACAGAACAGAGAACCCAGAAAATTCTTTATGTCTGCCTGACAGCAGTATATGGTATTGTTAATGCCATGGTGGTCAACTGACTCTTTTGAAAGCAAATTTAAAAAAAAAAATATGTTGATCCTAATGAACGAAAGTTGCATGCACTCTTTTCAGCAAGCCATTATTAATAAATGCAAATGAATAAAACCACAAATCAAATGCTCATGACTATCAGAGTATATAAGCCCACTGTAATGGATGAATAATGTAGTATTTTATAGTTGGTAGTAAATATAACTGATGTGCAACCATGAGTATTGACAACTAGAGCAAAATGCATTTAAGCATCACAAATATATAATTAGTGAAAGAAGTTAGAAATGAGAATTCACTGGATGATTCCACCTGTACAAATTTTAGAAGTATAACCATATTAACCCATTATGGCAGAAATAAGATATCTATCCTTAGATAGTAGATACAGAATACAAATAAGTTTGGATTGACTTCTGTATTTCAAGTAGTATTTATTTATACTAAAAAAAAA
>CABHPP010139277.1:0-48362 GCA_902168425.1 Peromyscus attwateri | reverse complement strand
AGAACAGCAAGCGCTAACGATGGCTGGTAGAACGGTGAAATAATACGTGAGCATTTTGCATTACTAAAGACGTACTAGATTTTTATAGGAGCCATCGAAAACTTACCCGTGTACCAAGACTTGAAATCTGATACGTATTTGACATGTACAACCCATTTCAGTTTGGAGCAGACATTTCAAACAGCCGCATGTGGCTAGTGGCTACAGTACCAGACAGTGTAAATCTTGACAAGGCATCACCGTGTCTGAGAAGTGTCAGGTTCTTGGCTGGCTATGTCATCATGTGGAGAGAGAAGAGGAACAAGCAAGGAATGATCTTGGCAAGAATTTCACCATCCCCACCCTATCCCATGTGAATGGAGTTTTGTTCCTCAGACAGAAAGCACGCTGAATTTTACAAGGCATTTTGAATTCATTGTCTCTGATATTATGGGTTGTACTAATTTCAGGCTAATAATAGAGTTTTTTAAAGTCTCCTTTTAGATGTCAGTTAAGTTTTGGAGCAATCGACAGAGTGTTGTTAGTCTCCCTGTAAGTAATGTTTAAGATGAGGCATCTGTCACTTAGACCCAACACTATGGTGTGTGTGAGGGCAGTTCAGCAAATATAACCATGAAGAACTCCTAAACGGCTAGGAAGATTGAGTCAGCATTCCTAGGAAGCCTGTAATTCCTTACCAGGGACTATGCCTTTTAGCCCAAACCTTCTGTTTTATTTTTATTAAGAAGGGTACATGTTAGATGTGAAGGTAAATAGATAGGTTAACTTTATGGATTGCCAGGGTTGTTTTTGGTGGTATGGTTAGTTAGGTGGTATCCCCTTCCTCTGTCACCCACCAGTCCTGTGTAACTTTCTGGAAGTTCACCCTTAGCAGATGAAACTATTTTCTCAATAGAAAAGATCCAGCCCCTGGTCAAGGATATATGAATAGCTGGGCTCCCTGGCTGGAACCTCCAAACAGGCTATCAAGATGAGCACACTTTTTTTTTTCTCATTCTGCTTACTTCCATGTCTAACCACTATCTAACAACATCATTACCCTCTTCTTCAATAAATGAGTGTACCCGCCATAAAATCTAGAGCGCAGGTCAGTCACTGCAATCTGGAGTGAAAGTAGGGAGATTTTTTTTTGGTGGACAGTTAGAAAATGGGACTGAATTCACAGATAATTAAAAACAAAACCCCAAAAACCTGAAGTGATTTGAATGAGAATGCCCAAGACATAGTCTCTGTTATTTCAATGCTTGGTCCTCAGCTGATGGTGCAGTTTGGGGAGGCTTAGGAGGTGTGAACTTGTTAGAAGAAGTGTCCTGAGGTGGATTTTGAAGTTTAAAGATTGGTGCTGTTTCTAGTTTATTCTCTCTGCTTCATGCTTGCATTTGAAGATATAAGTCTCTAGTTTCTACTCCAGTCTCTCTGCCTCCTTGCCAAGACAGCGGTAGACTCTTTTTCCTCTGGAACCACAAGTTCAAATAAATCCTTCCTTCTCTAAGTCCTTGTGGTCCTGGAATTCTAACATAGCAACTGAAAAATAACTAATATAAAGGTTAAGACAGGAAGAAGTAGAAGGAGAACTTCCTAGGCTGTGGGGGACAGTGAGGCAAGCAGAAAGTGAACTTAATTATTATTGTTTTTATGTGTATATATGTATGTGTCGGTATATGTGAATGTGCCTGAGATTAGAGGCATCCTCTGGAGCTAGAGTTATAAGCAGCTGTGAGCTGCCTGATGTGAGTGCTGTGAATTGAACTTGGGTCCTCTGCAAGAACAATATACAGTCCTAGCCACTGAGTCATGTCTCCAGGCCCAGAAATTGAACTTCAGACTGTTGATGGTAAATTCCTGTTTCAGATTTAAATTTATTTTTAAAGGGATGCAACATTAAATTATATATATATTAATGGGGTAATGTTTTTATTGTTGCATTATGTAACATTTAAACTAGGTTCCATATCACAAATAATTTTATTTTCTTTTTGTTTAAATTGTTTTTACATTTATTCATTATTTGTGTGAAGGAATGGGAATGAATGCATACCATGAGCATGTGTGTAGAGGTCAGAGGACAACTTGTCCAAATTAATTATTTCTTTCCATCATGTGTATTCTGGGGATGGAAATCAAGTCTTTAGGCTCAGTGGTAAGCACCTTTACAGGTTGAGCCATCCCCCTGCTCCCTATCATTTCCTTTTGGTAACAATAAGCTGAGAATTTTCCCTTTTAGATGTTTGAAACGAATAGATTCCTTTGGACTGTAGCACAGTGTTTATGTGAAAAGCTAGAGTTGGTTTTAGCACAGAAGGGTTAGGAAGATTTGTGTCTTCACTGTCTATATATTGGTAGGGCCCAGCCACAGGTGGTTGTGAAATACTAGAATGTAACTAAGGAGGCTGAGATGTCTACAAATGTAAATAATACAAAGAATTTAAAAAAATATAGTGCAACATTTCATTAATCATTTTATATTAAGTATTGAAATAATATTCTGGTTACAATGAGCTAAATACCTTATATGACTAAGTTATTTTCACCTTGTATAAATCTTTGCAACATGACTCTGGGATGAGTCTGAATTACACATGTTGCTTGCATTGTATTTCTATTGGATGTTCCTGTTCTAAACTGGCCGCTTTAAAGCACATAGGAATCACGTACAAGCTGACTAACACAGGCATCCTGCCCTCTCCAGGCTGAATGCTCCTACTCATCATGATGTCACACTTTGAATATTAAGTTCATGATTCATAATCTCACATGGCCTGCAACACAGAGCTATTTAGGAAGTTTAAAGTCACAATGACCTGTTTGTTGTGCCCAAAATCAATTAAATAAGCATCTGAATGCTATGAGCTGAGAATGAAAATTAGTTATAGATCTCTAGGTGAATTTAATATGTAGCATGCATGAGAACCACTGCTTCAAAAATTCTTGCAAATAGGTGAACAAAGGTACTGTTTATTTTTTAAAATATGAAGGTACACAGTGAGAATGTAATTTGCCAGTAGTGAATCATCATTTATTTGTTAAGGGAACTCTGAATCTGTGAAGTTGTGGTGTTTAAATCACTGTGCCTCCCAGGAGCTTAAAAATCAGCTATAAGGACATGTCGACTGCTGAAATACTTGCAGAGCAACAAGGGGTGGGTTTACCACGGACCATCATGTGCACAGGATTCTAGAATGGGAGGAGCTGATGTTGGTGGGATAGTTGTTAAATCTTTTAGGGAGTCCTGTGCATCTTGCTCTGTAAGGCACAGAGGAGGTTGCTTGTTGACATCTTCTTGGAGGTTTTAACAGAGAACATACATGAACATCAGCAGGTGGAACAGAGGGAGGAGCCATGGACAGAAACTCTCCTAAGTTCTCCACACTTCTGTGATAGAGGGAGTGGTTTGAAGGATTGCTGCATTAGGTATGAATGAGCACTAATCTCCAAATTTCAGGTAGAAGATTTATTGAGAGTTTCCACCACTGCTGAGCTCCTCTGCTGCTGAGATGCACTACTTTGGGTCACTCTAATAATGCTGCCTCTTCAAATATTGCTTGACTATTGAACACCTTTAAAGAAGCAATGATATTGATATTTCCATTGTTTGGTCTTATGTATGTGGCCAATTTAGAAGAGACTGTTTTACAGCCGACTTCCTAGTATTCTAGTTCTTACAATCTTTCCACCCCTCACTCCACGATGTTCCCTGAGCCACAGATGCAGGAGTTATGATGTAATTCCTCATGGTCCATTGATCTCTGATTGCATCCAGTTGTGTTTTTCTGTGTTGGTCTCCATTTGTTATAAGGAGAAGCTTCTTTGATGAGACTGGTAGCTACGCCTATCTGTGAGTAGATCGATAAGATTTAGAATGTAGTTGGGAATTACGCTGGTCTAGCAAAGTAGATTGTCTTCTAAGACCTATGAGCCCCAGGCAGTTGGCTAGGTTTTTAGTGTCAAGCATAATTTCACTCCTGTTGAATGGGCCTTAGTCCAATTAGACAACTACTCAGTACTACCAAAATTTGAGTGCCGCTTATTGCACACTCCCACCCCTACCCCCACAAATAAATACAGACATACATATATCTTGTCAATGTGACTAACTTAGAAGGGGGAAAATCTCACAGGGTCTCACTCATAGATGAAGAATATAGGCAACTAATGACTCTTGAGAGAGAGAGAGAGAGAGAGAGAGAGAGAGAGAGAGAGAGAGAGAGAGAAAGAGAGTTAGACTCTCAGACACAAGCTACCAATTGGCTACAAAGTGGTCAGTCCTGAAACAATATACACACACAAACAATAAAAGTGGATTGGCTTTTTTTTTATATTTGTGCATAGTTGTATGTGTGTGTTTATGCGCACCATAATAAAAATAAAAGAGGCTATCAGTTTAAGAATCAGGGGATAGGGGAGGAGTTGGTAGGAGGTGTTTTGGGAGGGGTGGGAGAGAGAAAAGAGAAGGGAGAAAGTGATTTAATTTAAAAGAAAAAAGACATAATGGGGCTGGCTCTAATTTCAGAGGAAGCCCTTTTCTTACTTCTAGGGGCACTAGGCACAAACATGGTGTACATACATACACACAGGTAAAACACTCATACACATAAATTAAATAAATCTAAAACTATTTAAAAAGTAATATATTATAAATATTTTGGAAAATAATGAACAAATATTATTTCTAGCATAAGAAAGACAGAAATAATGATGTCCAAGAAGGAGGATAATAAAGCAAAAAATCTAGACTGTTAAGAAAATTGACGTTTAGTCTTACACTGTAGTAGGAATTGAGTCCAAAACTAAGTTAGTTAATAGTACTGATTTTATTTTTTGTCTAAGTACCCACTGTCATAAATGCATAGTGCTTGTTACATGGAGTCACTCCATAGATATTTAAGTGAATATATAAAAATAGTTATAAAAGTCTCTTAGCCGGGCGGTGGTGGCGCACGCCTTTAATCCCAGCACTCAGGAGGCAGAGCCAGGCGGATCTCTGTGAGTTCGAGGCCAGCCTGGGCTACAGAGTGAGTTCCAGGAAAGGCACCAAAGCTACACAGAGAAACCCTGTCTCAAAAAACAAAAAACAAACAAAAAAACAAAACAAAACAAAAAAACCAAAAAAAAAATGTTTCTTAATTAGTCAGTCTGAAAGTCTAAATAATCACCAAGAGGACAGCTTCAGAATATATGTGTTGTGGGTGGGAGTGGGGATTCGGTTCCTCAGGTGGCACCTTAAAGGCCTTTAGCAGAGTACATCTACATCATCAGCCATCTCTTGTTTCTTTGGTAGTAAAACAAAGATGGCCACATAAGCTATCGTGTGTACTAAGGTACTGAGGAGAGAGGAAAGGAGTACTATTATGGATGATGCTAGGACAACACCATCAGAGCTTCAGGGAAACTGGGGCAAACAGTCATCTGAGGAAAGCTCCTGATGTTAGCTGTGCATTTGACTGAACGGTGCAAAGACATCATTGTACAGGTGCTCCTAAATTTATGGAAGATAGGGAAGCAAAATGGTATCAATCACAATGGTTAGTTTCCCTCTAAAATTACACAGGGACTGAGGGTGATTTATATCTTGACCAAGTGTGTTCTTGCCTATCGAGGAGGGTGGAAGAGGGTGATTGCAGAAGATGACTTATGAAACACATCCTTAACAGACTCCTTTCAGTTCTCTGCTGGTTTGAATGTGGTTGCTCTGGTTAGTGCTCCAGCAACCACCTTGAGTCGTGAGGCAACATGCTCATGATGGAGGAACAGAAAAACAAAGGAAGATCTGTATCTCCAGTGATGGAGGAATGGATTATGATCCATGTCTCTACTCTTGGTCTGTTGTACAAGGAGTGAATAAACATTGGCCAGACCTTGATTAATAATTCTGGATTATTTTGGAATTTTCTGTTATGTCTGTTAAACAATGCTAAACCTATACTATCCAAAAAACTATTATGTGATGGTAAAACCCTGTTATTGGAGATGCTGTAAACTTTGGCTACAGGACGTAGAGGAAACAAATTTAAAACCAAATGAGAAATATCTTCCCTGGTTGACAGCTTTTGTAGATCCAGAATGTGCTACATAGGCTGCTGCAGAGAGAAAACACATTAGAAGTCTTCCTCAGTGATGAACCCTGCATACTGCAATCCTGACCTGCCAGCCATTCTGTACTGTCTGGTGCAACAGTGGTATGAATGTTATGGGAATAACTCTCTAACCTCTGATGAGATAGGAGGCCTTCTTCACAGGAGGGGAATTTCAGACCTAGTACTCTAAACATGATCAAAAGCCCATGGAAGTCATAGGCCCTAGGGTTAGACTTTCTCTTGCTATTTTGATGATTATTTTGTACTGCTCAAACAACTTCTTAATATTTATATTTATATCCATACACTTGGGCTTCCCTCAGCCTTGGTCAGAGAAGCTTCTTTTTGCAGTGGGCAGGAGTTAATTGAGAGGTACATAACTCGTCAAAGTGCTGAGAATAAGGGACTCAGTGCTTGGCTTGAAATGGAACATATACATACATATATGCATACATACATGCATGCATATATATATATATATATCACACACACACACACACACATACACACACACATGTTCTTTCTGCCTTCTGCTTCTATGGGATACTGTAGAAGAGTAGGTTAAAAAAAAGAGCAGGAAATGGATGGGGTGGACTGTTGTCACATGTAGTCTTTTGGATATGATGTAACTGGTATACACACAAACTCACAGCAGCTATATATCTGCACAAGACCTGTGCAATATCAAACCAGCCAACACTTTGGCACAGTTACGACAGATCTCCATGCTTAACTTCTTACTGAGTAGCTTTTGACAGTTTGTATCTGCTGAGGGAAGGACAATCACTCTTTCATTAGTGTGGCCACTGATAGGATTCCCGCACTCTGGTGCATGGTCCCAGACTCATACACTTATAGGAAACACTAACTGGACTTGGTGTGTTATAAAAAAAAAAAAACAGAGACATGAAGTTAAGAGAGGGACTTTTGAGGTAGATATGGGGAGTTAGAGGAGAAAATGAAGGCAAATACTATCATATTTCATTGTATACAGGTATGAAATTCTCACAAATAAACAAACATAAAAATCACAAACCCCCAAACTGTTAACTGACCCACCTATGTTGATCATACATGTAATTTGAAATTTTCTAGTAGACATTTCCTAAGTAAATACAGATAATATTACTCTAGATAATATATTTCTTTTAAACACAGACAAAGTTACCCTCTCGACATACGATCAATATGTTCATTATGAATGGGATCCTTGCACGCTTTGGTTCATGCTGTCTTCATAATCCCATGTGCATATTTTAGTTCTAGAACTTCCTTTTCAATCCAGACTTACTGTAACTCATGTGCTTAATATCCCCGTATGGTTAGTAATGTCACACAGGACAACAACACTTTGTCCCACAACTATCTCTTCTCACCCTATGCACCTTCTCCCCCTCCCTTTCATTTTGTTCCCCTTTCATGAGAAAACATAGATAAACTTCACATTTTATGCAGAGTGACAAACTGACAACAATAAAACCCTCATTTTTATATCCCAGAAACCTTCTATTCTTTTCATTTCTTTCTCAGTTCTGGGCATTGAATTTGCAGTCCGGGAACCCTGGCCCTGCACTCATTTACAGACAAGACTCTTTGATACACCTCCTAATAGACTGGGCATCTCCATGGTGCTGAACCATTAGCAGTCATGGTTTGGGCATCATCTTCTAACATATTGGGCCTCTAGACATTACATGCTTTAAGATCAACACCAAACATGTGCTATGACTTGACATAAATGGTCATAAAGGATTGGTTTGATACATACTTTTCTCTCTTTTCCCTTTTCTATTTCATCCAAATGACTGAAGAAAACTGTTTCTTGCAGAATTGAAGTTATCCCTCCAGTGATACCAGCCTCCCTCATTTAAACACGTCTGGGTGAAGATTAAAAGAGCAAAGGGAGTTCCTGATGGACTGTGCTGCTGCCCATCTGGGAGTCATGAAGTCAGACCTCCACACTCCCTGCTCCTCTGAGGGAGGGATTATGAATTCCCACAATGATTGTCATAACTGGGATGATGGTGAAGTGGCTGCAAGCAGGTCGACTTCACAGAATACAGAATAACTACAATTCCCTGAAGTCCAGGTCTATAGCAAGAGTGATGTCAGTCACAAAAGGAAAAACTATGTGTACACCATTTGAAAGAAAGAAACCAGGAGTTTTGAGCCTGTTGCATGAACTTAAGCAGAAAAGACATGGAGGCTATAATAGATGAGTTCTGATGAATTAATTCCCCAACAGGAAGGAAGGAATCTTCCGCCTTAAATGTGATGCACATGAAAGGTCAGTCTTTTCTTGTAGGAGCCAAGAAGCCAGATGACATGACAGAGTTCCAGCAAGATAAGAAAGAAGAAAGGCAGAGAGAAAGCAGACAAAAGAGATGGCATACACAACAGAAGCAGAGGTCGCCATGGGATTTTGTGGCTTGTGTGGACAGTGCCAAGAGTAAGAGGTGCAGAGCCAGGGTTGGTCCTCCGGCGGGTGGGTGGTAGGAATTCCTCTACATTATATTTCAGACATCAAGTGTCTGCTCACTTGCTCACTTTGCCTGCAGTTGTCTGATCTTTGCTGTCTTTGGCTTGTGTGTTTCCTTCCCTTTCCCAAGGTTCAGATTAGCACTGAGTTTCATAGCTTCAGTGTTTACTAAGCTTCGCCATATTATGCAGACCAGGTTAGGAACATAGGCACATAGTAGATATGGGCCATACTATCAAGGAACTTGGGGTTATTTGGGGAGAAAAATTACAGAACATGGATTCTATGATATGCTAATGGGCAATGGGGTATTAGAAGCAAATAACTGTGGTAATTCTAGCAGCAGCATGGGGTGGGCATCCAATGCTTATAGCAACGATGTGACTGAATCATCACGAAACATAACTGTGTTTAATAAACCATATTTAAGGAGGCAGGATATGAGTAATTCTTGTTTTGAAAATATTCCATTTAAAATGATGAAAGCTAAAGAATTAATTTCCCTGGTTTGGTTTGGGAGAAAACCCATTAATTTCTAGTGGAACACCTTATTCTCTGATACATCAAATAAATGAGGCATTGCTAAAGTGGCAGATGAGAAATACAAAACAGGGAGTACGATTTGAAGACCCGAGAAGGGAACAGAAATCTGTCCCTACCAGAGTGCTTCCTGATAATCAGCCACTTTTGGAGTGAGTCTTCCTTGATATGTGATTTAATCTTCTCAGCAGCCTCGCTCAGTTGGTGAAATTCGTGTTGTTCTCTTTATGTCTGACGGCACAGCTGAAAGCACAGAGGCCTGTTACCGGTGCAAGGTTCCACAGTAAGTTACCCAGTGAGAGGTGAAATGACAGCTCCTTCACACACAGGCATGCACACACACACACACACACAGGCATGTACATGCACTCACACACACACACACACACACACACACACACACACACACGCATGCAACAGAAAACAAAAACATTGGAAAGCGGGAGACTGGGAAGGGTAAATATTGCAAACTATTTAGACATCGTCTCTGTTACCAATCAGGGGATGTTAAGTCTTCTCTGGGCCAATATCTCTAGCTTCAGCCCTTGTCTGCTGCTACTGCTGAGGGCAATAACCTTCCAATACACCCCCTCCCATCCCAGTCGCTGTAAGTGCCACCCAGAGACCTATGCTTCAGGCATGTGAAGAGACTTGAGGCTGACTCTATTCTGACTCTGCTTAGGCAGGAGAGCTCATCTGTGGAACCAGCACCCTCTTTCTCCATATGACCTGCAAGTACACAGCCGCCTGAAGTGGCCACTTCTCCTCTGCTTAGGCATGATCAGAGGGCACATCTCGCTGGTTCTTGTGAATGCTCGTGTGAACTTCTTCATAAAGGGGCTGGCTCACAGTAACTTCTCCATAACAGTTAGCGTTCAAACCCAGTTGCTTCTTCCCTTTAAAAAATTAACATTATTTGTCCTGCGTCAAGTTTTAGTGAGTTCTCTGACCTAAGTTGTCATTTTTTTGAATTATGAAAAATAAGCCTCAATCCAATTCTGCTATTCATTATTTCCTATTGTTCAACACAGAGATTGCTCTCTTACAGATAAGTGGCAAAAATGCTCATAGTTGAAATGCCTGCCTTAAAAGTTTTATGTGGCTGTGAGCTCATGCTGTTTTTTCCTGTCAACCGGGGAAGGATTGCTCCATGAATCCAGGGCTATAAATTTGGAATTTACTTTTTATTTCTCTAAACAAAGTTTAAAAGCATATAATTTGGGAAGTTGGTATTGATTATTATTTTTATATCTAGCACCACAAATGTGAAGTCATTAGAACCTTAGTCACTTAGAATGATGGAAGAAAAGGAATAAGAGATCTGCCCAAGAAAATATATGAGAAGAAATGGAGATTGAGTCATTTCAAGGAAGGTTAACATTGTAAGCTAAGATAGAAATGAGCTTCCTGGGTGGAGGCATCTCAGCCAGCAATACAGTTCATTAAAAACCACAACACAAAAGATTCCATGGCCTCACACAGTGGCTGGTACAAGGTACTTTGTAACTTAACAAGCACAGTTACTAGAATCAGAAGTGGAGGACTCTATCAAGCCAACCAAACCAACTTGGGCTTGCTTTGCGTACTCAAATCATTTTGTAAAGAATGATTTGAAGAAAATCTAGCATTTTTTTAATTACATGTAATTTAGTTGGTTAATTTTACACGAAATTAGTGAAGTGTGAATGGATGCGGTTTTATTGCATAATGCAAGTTTAAAGCAGTGGCCTCGTAAAGTAAACAATTTAATTCTCTGTTTTATATCATAGCTTTCAAACACCTAGGGCTTTATTCTCATTTGTGCTTGGTTATAGATAGGCTGAATTCTTTCATGGGACTGTATTTGCCTTTCAACTCCTTCCACAGAAGCAGCTGTGAAGAGTGCCATCAATATTAACCTGGGGGCTGGTATCATAGAAATTTCTCTATTAGGAGAGTAGAGCCTCCTGGCAGAAAATGTTCCTGGGATCTGGAGTAAGGATCAACACAACGTATATTCAAACTCCATTTTCTCTTGCAAATTTTGTAGACCTGGAGAAGTCCCTTCAAGTCCCCCACATGTGATTCTTCAATTTTTATTTTTTTATTTTTAGATAAGATACTGAAAGATGCACATTTACCACAGAACCTGCCACAGATGATGTCTTAACTTCTGCTGCCCTGAAACATAGGGAGGATTGTCTATGACTGAATCATAGTATAAAGGCTATCAAGCCCAAATTTAGATTACTAGTTCACCTGTACACTTACTAATCTAATGCTTTTTAAGTATATAATATAGGTAATTTTTTTAAAGTTGGCCTTTGAGTGAGCATGTTGCAAAATGTTGTTCAAAACCTTCTTGTTATAAAAATATTGCTGATGTTCAGTGACTGCATTATTTATGTTTTGGATGGCATTCCTGAACCTTTGAAGGTAACTAAATTTATTCCTGTTGACGTTTCATGGTAGTTGAGACACCACTGTAAGACATTTCCACAAACTGCATTGGCCTTGGTCAACCTGGTCCTAGGCAGCCAGCATCTGCTTATTCAAGTCCTGAAGCCTTACTTTCTCTTTGGTTGCCCTCAGATCCCACAGGTTCCACATCATTAAACAGTATAAGCATTTCCTCTAAGTATGCCTCTACCCGCCCTATGAGCATCAGCATCTTCTGATGTCCTCTTGCCTGGACTACTATGCTAGCTTCCCGAAGGGGAGGCTTTCTTCTGCCCCTGTTCTCACAAAACCAATCCTACATTGGTTCAAAGAGCCTACCTTGACCCTTGCGAATCAAGCATCTGGTAATCATGTTTCTCTACTGGAAACGTTCCGCGGTCTTCTTGACTTGCTTAGGCTAAAAGCTAGAGTCCAGACTCTGATAGGGTGTTCTCCTTGCTCTGACCTCCTTCTGTCTCTTTCCCTCATGTGTGGCCCTCTTGTTTCACCCACCATGCCTCAGCCATGGTATCTTTATTCTTGGTTCCTGGACATGCCAAGTTCATTGTCCTATAACCTTTGTCATAGCTGTTCCTACTGCAGGGAAGGCGTTCTTTTCATAGCTACATCCTTCTTGCCATTTTGCTTTTCAGTCTGGGGGATGCTCTACAACATCTGCCCACTCACTCTACCATATTGCCCATTAAATATCTAGTACAGTATTTACCATAACCTAATTGCTCTTGTTCATTAGCTTACTATTCATTTGTGTACTTCTGTCAACAGCCTTGCTTTGCTACAATAGAAAGCCTGAGTAGGAAAACCATCTCTTTAACATCCCTCTGTGATGTCTTTTGTATTAGAACTGTTTGGCAACTCACAAATGTGTTGAATAAATGAATTGAATGGAAGAAATTTCAGATTGCCCACGGGAAGAAGTTCTCTGTATTCTGACTAAAGTTTTGTCTAAACAGTCTCAATTCTAAATTCCACCCAGGATAATTCAATTTCAGAGCTTGAAAAAGTGTGCTGACTTCACTTCCACATCAGAAAACCAGGGTAGTTGAACATTTCAGGATTCTGTGGCATAGGCATCATTTCTGCATTGCCACTCATTTTATCTCCAGCCTTCTAATTTCCTTTTCTTTGCCTTATGTGAATGTCTTTGAAAAAAAAAAAACTCATTCCATTCATATGACAAGTAGAATTAGTTCTTATCTTGTATGGGAGAAGAGTGAATCTCAGAGGGACCATACATTTGTGACAGAGTTTTGAACTCAAGTGTGTCAAATATCAAAGATGATAAAGTGGGCTGGAGCAGTGTCTCAGTGGTTAAGAGCAGTGAGTGCTCTTCTACAGCACCCAGATTCCTTCTCTAAGCACTCATAGGGCGGCTCACAGACATCCGTAACTCTAGTCCTGGGTGATCAGATGCCCTCTTTTGGTCTCTGGGGATGCTGCACACATATGGGTGCACAGACATTCATGCAAGCAAAATATCCATATACACATAATGTTAAAATATAAAATGTAGAAGATCCCAAAGCTTTTCTTTCTTGGAGGAGATATCCCATCAGTGACTATGGACTCATTTCACTGTAGTTCTTATTGAGCTGGCAAAATATTTGCCAAACTAGTTTAGTCATTTGGGAATTCCTGAATCCCTGTAGACCTGCTGAAAAAAATCTGACTAAGGCTTAAGAATCTAGTTTTAAGTATTTTTTCCCCACAAATCTAAAAACATTAGGTTTAGATCAAACAAACAAATGAAACAAAAAAACAGGGAGAGACCTGTCAAACTGAACCCATATTCTCTTCAGAAGTCTTTGAAATATCATCAAATATTAGTTACCTCAATAGTTTAGTGACTCAGAGAGACTCCAGGATTGCAGGGTGGATGAAAGTTGTTGTAGACCCTGGAGCTATTGTTCTAAGAGGAAGTGCATTATGTGGAATTTGCTGGAGAAATCACAAAGCATGAGCTAGGTTTGAGCTTTGTTGTGGAGTGCATACCAACTGATGGACTGAGAGAATGTTTTGAAGTTGCCAGTAGGTCACACTCAATTGACCTTTGCCCACCATCTTTTCAAGCTCATTTAATTCATAAGTAATTCGACATGATTTGAATCAACAATTAATCATTCAAAGCAGAGTGGTTGCAAAGGGCATTTGACGGGGTGTTCTTAAAGTTTAAAGAATTGGTTTTATAGGCATATTCCTACTATGCCGCAACATTGAAAAGTCTGTTTTGTGATGTAATCATGAAGTGATGACAGAAAATAATGTTTTTAAGGGTGTTCTTTATTGGAGAATATAAAATTTGATCAAGCCCACCTACCCTAATAATAAAATGCTGACTCTTTCTGTACCTTGAGAATTGAGCCTTATCCTGTAAAAAGAGATAAATGGCCTCCTGAGGATTAGAGACTATGGAAATTCACATCTGGTAGCTTGCACCTGGCTAACCTATTTATGGAAAAGGTCATTTTAGTGCTAAAGACGGCTTCCCTCCCCCCCCCCCCCCACTCTGCTGGAGGGAACTGGGCAGCTGTTAGGGAGGTTTGCATGATTTTTAAACCATTCTGCTTACAGAATAAGCTCCTTTAATAGTGGCTGAGAGGACCATGACCCTGCATTTGGTACCACTATTGCAGGCTGACCACATTTCCTTCCCTCCATACTGCAAAGTTAGAAATTAAACTATTTCTATATTTCACATATTATCATATTGCTGACATTAACATTAAGAGTAGTTTTATTTTATTGTGTCAAATACTGTAGTGTGGCTGCTTATATTTCATACTTGTTCTCGTTAGCAAATTGTGCTTTCTTGAATGATTGGTCATAGCTTGTTATAAATTTCTTTTTTTTTTCCTGTTTTCAAATTTAAATGACAAGGCTTGAGTGAAGCGTATTCATTCAGCTCATTTGTAGGCAAGACGAACCAGGAGAAATCTACAAAAGTATGGGTCCTCGGTGCTCAGATGCTTTCCACAATAGGCTCTGTCACTGTGCAGGTAAACATAAGTGGGCTTTGTACAATTTCGGAGTTTTGAAACATCTGGATTCTGGGTGAGGTGTCTGTTGGGCTGGAGGGACTGGATGTCCTACATACAGCAACAACCGGCTGTCTGTCATCTTCCATTTCAAGGGTAGCTTCCCGGGCACAGAATGGGGTTTAATATCACTATTCTTATCTCCAATCCACCCATTTCAGATGCTAGTGACAGCTGACAAACATGTGTAATAATATCTTTTACTCCATAGAAAAACTCACTGTCTCTTACCTTTCCCATTTCTCTGTTCAGTTTTAAACAGTCTGAAAAGAAAGGCAGGATCTACCCCGATAATGCAGAGATTTCCTCTTTGATGTTTATGGAGCCCAAAGCCTCTGTCACTGCTGACCTGGATTTCTAGCTTATCTATTAAATGCCGAGCTTTCACAGCCCCTCATCCTGAGGAGGCAAGTTTGTACTACGATCATTTGCTTTTCATAGACAGCAAAACATTCCTGTGCCCAAAAAGTCAACCCTTCAGGAGAGAGAAGTTAAGATTCCTTAAGATCATTACATGCAATTATTTTATGTTTAACTAAAGTACTTTAAAAAAAAATCTTCACACACACACTTGGTATTTTTTTTTAATAAAGGTTTTATGTACAGTTCAAATATTTAGTTTAACGTGCTTAAATTTCAATGATTCACATCAAAACAAAATTATACATTAGCCAAACAAGCCTGCATGGAGATGAGTCAGAGCTGGGCTGTTCTGGCTCCACAGTACTGTAAAGTCCTACTCATTATGCATGATTTCCTACAGTGTTCCCTCACTTATCATTCAGACCATGGGCTTGGGCTGGGATGCACTAGAAATATGGAGAATACTCCACTTCTGTTCATTTATCATGGCTGGATTGGCATAATGAATGGCAACAAATGAGCCCTTTTTATCCGTACGCCAGTTACCGTCACATCCCCAATGGTTTCTGTTTGAGTTTCAGGAATAGAAGCTAATTACCCAAAAGCTGGTGGAGGCCCATGGTGAGAATTTGATGTGGTTACAGGAGAGAAGCTGCTGGACATCAACTTTGATCCTGCAGAAAGAGATGAGGGGACAGTAAGACACACACATGGCATGAAATGAAATATTAGAGATTGTTCAAGTCATATGGAAATTTAAGTATCAGATTAAGTTTTTCTCGGGTAGAGTGCTTGATGCATTCAAAGCAAAAACAACCAATAAATATTATTCCCTGACTTCATTCTATCATATCTTAGAACTTCTAATTACATATAAAATCATAATTTTGCAAGTTATCTTTAAGCTAATTTCAAAATCTGTTAACACTTAAGAGGATACCGTTGTATTAGAAGACAACATCCCATCACAGTATTATCAACTTGATAAAGTGTGGACCCACAATGTAATTGTAATTATTGTCACCAGACAACCATTTGGAGTGACTAGATATCTGTTATATTTCAATAATTCTGAATGAAGGTGGCTCACAAGCACCTAAAAGATTTTCCTTCAGAGACACACTTAATATATTTTTCTTATCCTGCTTGATTGATTATGACATTATTTTCTGTATAAGTTCCACCTCTAGAAAATAAAAAAATTAATGTTGATAGCAAAATGACCCACTTTGACAATCATTTTGGTATTGAGAAAAGCACTTCTTTGCCTCTGAACACTAATGAAGGCATGCCTTAGTTTGACTTAGTACAGATTTTCTTTATATATCTGTGAAATGAAGTTTTTGTCCAAATCACAATACTACTTTATCTTTATTGTAACCTTTTAAGGATACAATTATTTGAAGACTGTCTGGTGTAACCTTCCTCAGGTCTGATTAGTAACCTTCCTCAGGTCTGAATAAACGCAGTTAACTGTCATCATTCTAGCCTTACTTCTTGGAGAAATGTGCATAAATGAGTATTTGAGAGTCACGTAGAAATCACATGTACCAATAGCCTGATGTTTGTTCACACTTTAAAGTTGGTGAGCAGTATTTTAAAGTTGAAGCAACTGGAGATTACACCTGTCCAAGACCAATCGAAGACCACCCCTGTCCAAGGGCTTCAGTGATTTGCAATTGCCAATATTCTAAAGTGGAATATGACATAGAATTGATAATTTTCCCTTTTACAGCCCCATGTGGTAATTAAGAAACATATTAAGAGCTAAATTATGGTCTTACTATCTGTTTACTGAATTATAGGTTTCAGTAAACAGTGATGGATGATAGAAGCCAGGGTATACCACAATATTCAGGGAGTCAGAGGGAAGAGGAGTGATGACCATGGTCCAAAGGAGTAGGTATTCTGCAACACCTTGACAGCAATACACTTCTGAACATTACCACTTCGGACGTTTGCCAGTGTCATGTACAAGGAGTGAAAGAGGCTCCATGTTTCTTGACTGCTAATCAATCTTGTAACAAATTCCCTTTTAACTGCACTTTCACAGAGAGTCTGGGACAGAGAACTCCTCTGATTCTCCCTCTTGGCTTGCTCCCTAGGACTTGCACATCTACCTGAGATATCTTAGAGAAGAAAAATCAATGTCTCAGAATTCAGAAAACTCCCAATTTGAGGAGGACAGAAGATAAACACATGTTTATGATTATATGTGTACCATATAGTGTGCTGGAAACATAATCAGTCTTAGGAAACTTTAAAAAGATCACAAACACATGTTCCTTTGTGTATGCGAAGACATTGGCGAAGGCCAAGGTCTCCTGTATCTCAATAGAGTGTGTAGAAAATAGGAAAAACTGAATGACCTAAGAATGTCAGGTCATGGTCAGGAATCATTTCTTCAGTTCCTGAGGAAAACAGAGTTCTTTAAATTAGAGGGGAATGATATAATTCTGGATAAATATTCTCTCAGAGCATTGTAATTATATTTAACATATAAATATTAATATACTTAATATTTAAACCTTATATTAATCCCTTATATTATCCTAGAAACTTCTCTTAACTTCTACATGCTCTAGTTAATTTTTTGGCTTAAAATTAATGGCTTCATTTTTTTCCCATGGAAGTATATACATCTTGAACCCATGATGGAAAGTTATTTGCTTTAATATTCATGATTCAGCAGGGCATTTTATGACTAGCAAGAGTTGCAGCTTAAGTGCGTATCTTCTGTACATATAGAGGTCAGAAATAATTTGCTTCATGATATAGGAATTAAAATCAATACTCTTACTTCCTTAGGAAAACAAACATAACATAATATAAATGAGAAATGAGTAAATTATTAATAGATGGGCTTATCTAAAATATAATACAAGCTAAGCAAGGTCAGCCAGAGAATTGAGTTTAGGAAGAACAAGTTACAGGAAGCATGAGGAAGCTAGATAAATCAGCACAGCTCTGTCTGGAGAGAGGCACTTTCATCTCAGCAGTTTGGAGCCATGTTATGAATGTCCTGGTATCTGTTCACTTGAATAAGTGTCTGCTTGATTGACTGCCTGAGAATGAGGGACCTGGAGATCTAGGAGTCTTGCTTGAAGTAAATTGGCTATCTTGTCTGGGGTCGGGGGGGGGGGGGGGTGGGGGAGGTGTACTCTCAGGGTACTCATCGACCCCTGATTAGCAATCAAAATGTGGATAATTCCATCAGATGTGCTCTGTGTTTCCTGCATTTTACTCCCTAGGCTGCTGTATTCTCTCTCTCTCTCTCTCTCTCTCTCTCTCTCTCTCTCTCTCTCTCTCTCTTTTCAGGATTTAGTAAAACTCTTTTCCTCCAGGAGGATCATCTTCTTTCATTCTGGATATGTTGCCACCTTTTGAAAACATGGTGAGAACAAGCTGACTGGGGAGTCCAGGAGGGCATTTCCTCTCCATTTTGCTCCTCATCTAGTGCTAGGGATGAATTCAAAGTGTAAATGGACGTTTCCTGTCCCGACTGCCCAGTCCCAAATAACAGACTCAGATGCTGAATATGAATTATAAATGCCCTGCTGATAGCTCAGGCTCTAAACGTATACTACCATGATGATTATTTTAATGTGGCTTCTGAGGACCACACTCAGGCTCTAACGGTTGCAAATGAAGCACTAGCCAACTGAGCTTGTTCCCCAGTCTGGAAATAGATAGTTCCAAGTATCTGGAAAGCAATTCTTCCTTGGAAGAGTGAGAATGCTCTAGGGTCTCTTGAAAGATGGATGAGTGTACAGCTTGTGATCAGCAAATCCCCTTCAATATTAGCTTCCTAACCATCTGTATTGGTAATGTGCTTATATGTGTAGACTCCTTTCTCACGTCTGAGTCATTGCTTATGTAGAAATGCATTCCATGTGAGTAGAACACCTGTTCAAACTACGTCTGGACATGACTTTAGTGTCAGTGCTGGAGAGAGGAACATATAACTCAAAGCACTTATACTTTATACAAAATGACCTTCGAAATTAGATAATATTGCATAATGGACAGATTTCTAAAGTTCTATGGAGACTGAGTGACAGTTATGATTGCTGGTGGCTGGTGAGCATGTGTCAAGGAATAAGCTACCAGTGAAGGGTTAATCAGTGTGGCTTTCCTTCCAGCCTTCCTGTCACACTTTAATGTTGAGGTGATTTTCATAGCAGATAAACAGGCCTTGCTTAAGATTGATGGAAGTAATTATATGGTTTTTGAGGTACTCTTTGCTTTCAACAGGACATGACATTTCCTGGAAATCCCCCACCAGTACATCAGGGAAGGTAAAGTTAAACCTAAGCAACAGAGAAAAACTATTGCCTTGGTGGCTTGGGGTACTGGGGGTAAGATCATAAAGTTTTGGTTGTTTTTTGTGCTCAGCTCCTATTGTACATGTATATATATATATATTTGCAAAGCATGTTCACTTTTTTAAAGATGTAAAGCTTGTTCACTTTTCTAAAGATACACAAGATTATTTTCAGTACAGTCTTATTTTTCAATACTTACATAAGGAATTGTATTTTCATTTGAGAATTAAAAATGAAAGAGACCTCTAGCAGAGAGGGTTGGAATTTAGGACCTGTCTTTCAAACTGGAGTCCAAGTTTAGAACAGAGGGTCATTTGAACAGAGGGCATTAGCACTTTATCAAGAAGATTAAAGGCATACAGAGAGGGACATAAGGGGGGAGATCATGTGTCTTGATGGCTTACAAGACCACAGGGGAAAAACAGGAGTGAGAATGACGTTTTCATCACACCTGTCCCCAGAGAAACCCAGGAGACTGCTTCAGTCTTATGTAATGGACAGCAATTCTCTCCACTCTGTTTTGCTTCGTCCCTAACCCTTACTCAACAATAATAAAGAATCCCTGAAGACCATCAATTTGTTCTAACGAAGATCACCCTCCCACCTGTCTGAGGAACACACGGGTGCCGAGGAAGCAGCTTGCTCAGTAGGCCTTAACCATCATTGCTAGTTCCTTAGCTCGAGTCAGGCAAACCCCTTTCCAGCCCGTACACTGTACATTTTCTATTTGGAGTGCTTTCGGTAGTCCTTGTGGAAGAAACCACCTTTCTCTACTCAAACTTGACCACATCACACAGCTCCTGATTATTTCCTCAAGCTGAGAAGCAGGGTGAACTATGAGAACACAACACAAGGAATCTGGTAGGACCAGTTGGGCTGTTTTACTTCGGTAATCAGATAGGTAGCTTGAATTTGGAATACAGATTTATTTCCTATGCTTCACTTTTCTTACTTAGCAACAACAATGGTAAGACTAACAATATTAATAATATTAATAGAACATTTAGGGTCTTTGAGGCTTAACATGAACCTAAATTTTTTTTCTTATTTTATTTTTGAGACTATAATTACAACATTTTCCCTTTCCTTTCCTCCCTCAAAACCCTTCTCCATCCCTTCTCTCCTTGAAACTTATGGTTTTTTATTTTTCACTAATTGTTATGGCATGCATATATGCATATAAATATACATCCCTAAATACAACTGTTTAGTCCATATAATGTTACTTGTATGTATGTTTTCAGGGCTGATGGTTGGGCACTGGACAGCCAATCGCTCTTCCCTTGGGAAGACTACCTTTTCTACTCCCAGCTTTCTTCAGTTGCCCATAGTTCTTTATGTAGGGTTGAGGCCTCATGGGCCTTTCCCCATTCACTTTGGCATGTTTATTGGTGTCTTTTTTTATCTAACGAAGTGAGACTGAGTGGGTGTAGCTTCTGATAACACTAGATTGATAATGCACAATCTCACAGCCAACTCCCCGGTCCTCTGGCTCTTACAATCTTCCTGCCCACTCTTCTTCAGTGTTCCCTGAGCCTTAGGTGCAGGAGTATTTTGTAGAATGTATCCGTGGGGACTGGGCTCCCCAGCTCTGCGTTATGATCAGTTGTGGTTTTCTTAATGAGGGTGAACGGTGCCAAATTCCAGCAAGTTACACTGAAAACGTCACAGAGACAGTAAAGCGCTCCTGAGTCCAGTGTGAGTCACCTACACACGTTTGCGTTTATACTTCGTTAGTAACGTATGTTTATTTTGTGCATGTATATACATGTACATATTTTTTTAAATGTTGGTTATGGCATGTCATCAGTGACCTACCCTATACAATATACAATACTATACAATCTTAGATTGCAATCTTTGTTATAGTAAGCAAGCAGCGGAGGGAATTTCAGGAAGCCAGCATTCAAGACTTTTCTATGTCACACAGTAGTTTGGTGACAGTGGACATACCCTATATACCCACAGATGAGTTTAATCAATAAAAGGAAGAAATTGTGGGGGAAAAGTCCTTTTAAGCATTAATATTATATGATGTTTTAATACTCAAGATGGGAAAGGCTATGTTGAGTGTGTGTCTGTGTTGTATACATATGTATGTGTTTAAATACATATGCCCATGTGCATATATGTATATATATATATATATATATATATATATATATATGCGTGTGTGTGTGTGTGTGTGTGTGTGTGTGTGTGTGTGTGTGTGTTTGTGTGTGTATGTGTAAAACAGATATCCAGGTCATATATCTTTCAACCTCTCTCCTTTTAGTTTTTGAGACAGATCTCTCACTGAGCCTGAAGCTCACTGATTTGGCTAATGTGGGATCCTCCTGTCTCCGCCCCTCTAGTATTGAGATTATAGGCATACATTGGCTGATCTGACCTTTTTTTTAGTGTGAATGCTGGAGTACTGAACTCAGATTCTCCCACTTAGGTACTAAGCACTTTACGGCCTGAGCTATATCTCCACAGTGCTGTATGTCTTGTGGCTTACAATGAGTTTTCCACTCATAGAGGACCTGCTTGCAGGTTTGGAGATACAGAGTGATGAGTGTTTTCCAGCTGGTCTTCAAGCTAACCAGGATGCTTGACTCTGGCAAATCTTTCTCCGTGAAGTTTCTACCTTTACCAAGGCCATTTATCTATTTTGGCAACCTCGCCTCTGGTCACATTTCAGTGGCTAAAATAGATGATCCCACGGTCTACTTACCTGTGAGGTAGGTAGCTGGATATTATTACATCTTTGGAAGACAGCTTTCAAGAGAGTCCAGCTGTCATAAAACAGACAGTAATAAATGAGAACAGAGCAGGGCAGCCTCTGATGGGAGTGTGTCTCTTATCTGTACCACAGCTCATCTGGAATGATTGTCATGCACTGCCTCCTGCCATAGTACAGGATCGTCTGTTTTTATGGACTATACTTGAAATTATAGGTGTTCTTAGATTTCAACTTGATGTGTGCAGGTAGACGGGAACTGAACCCAGGGTTTCAGGCTTCCCAGGCAAGTACTATTCCACTGAACTGTAGTCTCACACATTAGGACACCCCAAATGTGCCATTCCTAGCCTTAGCATTTGATGGTGAGACGTTTGTGTTCTCTTCAAGAAGTGTTTTGCTGCATGGTGATACTGAGGACTGCATGACACACACAGCAAAATAGAAAAAGCATTTCTTGAGGCAGGCTCTTGGCTAAAGGACAGGAAGAGTACAGGATTAGGTTTTTCCAGCGGTAACTTTCATGCTGACTTAGGTTTGGTGCCATAGGCAGAAAGAATGAATCTCGGAGAAGAGAATCAGAATAAATAAAAATAATAAAGAGTCAGGAATGCAACTCTAGAAGTCAAGTTCTCAAAGGGAAGCCTGGCTTTCCTGAAGTCTTGATGGATGGTCTTCCACAGGCAGCCTGGGTGGTTGAAGCAGTGAAGTAGATGATGACAGATAGCACTCTCGGGTCAGAGCCTTTGGGACAGTAATACGCAGAGAAAGATTTTTCCAGGGGGATTTGTCCCTGCCCGCTAATTGTGGTCATGTACTTTATGGCTTTGGGAATACTGTGGATACTCGCCCAGGTCTCAGTGCTGTAAGAAGCGGTGTTTGTGTCCGATTCAGCACAAGCTGCAGCTGCAGGGACTTCCCAGGGTGCTGCTGAAACTGCTCTTGATAAAGTCCCTGGTGGCTTCTTAGCATTTACACCCAATCATGTGTTTTCCTGCCCAGCACAGCATAATTTGCTTGCAGTTGTTGCTATTGACCACATCTACCTTTTCAAACTCTTCTGGTTTTTCAGCTCCTACTTTGCATGTGCATCTTTCCATTGGGCTGCTTTAAAAACAATTTTTTTTCCTCTCAATGCTCTCAGTAAACACCTTTTCTGCTAACTCTTTAAATATTAACACTGCCTGGAATTTGGTCCTCCTTGCTTCTCCTTCAACACATTTTCTACAGAGAACCTATACATTTGCGGCTTTCCATTACCACTAAAGGCCTTTGAATGGAGAACAGTGGGGGCAGTTTGACCACCATTTTCTCTCATTTCAGTACAGTGGCAGTCCCCGGAGAAAAGCGGAGCAGTGGGTGCTACTAAACCCTCAACGCTGCAAGACCAACCCACCTTTCTACTTGCTGTATAAAGTGGCTTCTCATAATCTCTGCAAGGGCAATTTTGAATCTTCGTATTAAGAGATAACTTCACTTTTTACTTCACAGATTTGAAATAGTGACATTAGGCAGACGGGACTTCAAGAAAGAGTCGATGCCTTCAAGTGCTGTACAACATTGGCTTTAGAAATAAGGACACCACTGGTTATATGTTAAGATTTTCAGCCGAGGGTCTAGAAAGGGACCACACTGCAGTGGGATAGAACAGCTGAATGGGAGCTTCAACGGGACCATGGCAAGGGCTAAGAGTTTTTTTTTTAAGATTTAATTTCTTGTAAAATTTTACATGAATGGGTATTTTGTTTGTATGAATATGCATCACGTGTGTGCCTGCTGGCCAGGATGAGGAGAACAGAGCATCAGATCTCCTGGAACTGGAATTACAGAGGTTGTGAGCCACCATGTGGGTACCAAAAACTGAACCCACATCCTCTGCATGAACAGACAATGTTCTTAAGTACTGAGCCATCTCGCCAGCTTTGGCCAAGGTGCTATTTATGAAAGTGTTATTATGAAGAGAAGAAATTAGGTAGGCAGGTGTTGGGGGAGGGGAAACCTCATCAGAATACATTTTATGGAAAAAAATTTCAATAAAAATATAACCCTCCCCAAACAACAACAAAGGTAAGGGTAATGGTTGGAGAGGCTCAGGGAGCTGAGGGCAGGTATGGGAAGACGAGAGACAATCCTAATAGGAATAGATTAGTAAAGACAAGAGTTAGCAAACATCCCTTTTCTCAGACAGCATGCTTTGCTCCCCGACCTCTGCTGCAGGTGCTGTTTCCTGAGTTGCACAGTTACTAGTCTCAGATTATTTGTGATGAGGGACTAGCTTTAACTGTTTCCTGTATTCTTCTGTAAAACGCAAGAAAGATACATCAGTAGAGGCAGAAGACTCATGTGGTTAGAGGTTTGTAGCATTATTAAATAGTGTGACAGTTCCTAAATACTTATTCTGAGGTTCGGTACTGACTTCATCATGAACCAGTCCAAATGAGCCCTGACCATTGCTGGCCCTCTAACATTTTAATCACCTTGACCTAGAAGATGTGCAGGGATTAACAGTGAAGCAACGGTGATTAATTCCAGGCTGGGCATGGGGGATTTGATGCCCATCTGTGGACTTTCAAACAGAGACAGACATCCAGTAGATAATTAGTGCACATAATAGATGCTTTGGAGAAAAGATAAAGATCCATAAAATTATGTGATGCCAAGCAATTGTAGAATGGAGAAGTGAGGTAGACACAGAGCAAATCTGCATTATGGTAAACTGTTCAGGAAGAATGAGAGCTTAATGTTAAGTATCTCGGTAGAGAAGGAGCTCCAAGACATGTTATTGGGTCAAGAGAAAGCCAAGATTTTCTTTAATATAAACCTTCATGGTTAAATGAGACATACATCTGTAAGTCATTTTCCTCCCAATCCTGGAGTCTTCGTATCATGGAATAAATTAGGCAAATACTTTTATTCTATTTCTTCAACTTGTTCGATGAAAAGCACACTGAAATATTTTATTCCTGACCTCTCATATTGAGAAAAGAGTGAACTTGACAGAAAGAGGGAGGCTCGGAAGTCCTCTCCGAATGATAATGGGAGAAATATATGGTGTGTGGAGAGGTGGGGAGCATCCCACATAATGAATCATATGTGGAAAGTACAACAGAGAATTCAATACCGTGCTTCTAAAACCTCAATAGTGCTTACTGTAAGTGATATTTTTGTGGCCTTTTCTTTGCCCAGATATTTGTCATTCTGTAGTTGATTTAGAAAGAGATTCATGGAAAGTCATAATTATTTAAAGAAGGGAGCAGGCAGAGTGTTCTTTTGCGATGTCTATAAATCTTTCCTTATGTCTTCTGAGAACTCTGCTCTGGCTGCTGCTTTACGCATGTAACAGGGAGTATATCATGATGCCAGGATTGCCAGGCCCCAGAACCCTCTTCAATGTGGGATCGCAACCAGAGGCAAGTCCACTGCCAAGTTCTGACCACACAGTACAAATACCGCTAAGTTGGCACATGGACATCAGCTTAAGACTTTTTCCATCCTTATATTTTAGATTTGTTGAGATACTTAAATATCCTAACTTAGACAAAACTAGAATAAGAAAAACGAAACACAACAGAGTACTGGTGTCCACAGAAAAGCAGATGCTTGGAAGAAAATGTGAATAGAAGATTTAATGGACAGATAATCAAAACATTGAAGATGGTGGTCCATGTGTTTTTCAAGTATGTTTTCATCCATTCTGTTAGTCTAAGATACTACTCAGAACAATTTAAAATGTAAATAGAAAAATGTCACTAAGGTGAAGATTTAGAAAATCTCACTGAAAGTCATGAGGAACTGTGATGAAGTCATGAGGTGGATGTGTTTCACCAATTCTTCTATGTGCTCCTCTGCCTCACTGTTTTGTCTCAAGCATCTCAGCAGCTATTGTATTTCAACAGAAAGGATCTTCATGTTTATAAATACTCAGGGGGAAAAGCCAACAGTAAAGCTCTAGAGTGATGTATGTCTAGGACATTTTAAACAATGTTATTATTATTTAATGCCATATGGAATGTGCTATAAAATGAATGCCTAGAAGCATGATTATTTTCTTTCTAGAAATACTTCACTAAGGTGAGCTTCATAAGTCCCCACCCCCTCCCCGCCCCCGTAGAGCCTGGATTTCTTGGTTAGTAA
Organism: Peromyscus attwateri; assembly: GCA_902168425.1. Lineage (NCBI taxonomy): Eukaryota > Metazoa > Chordata > Mammalia > Rodentia > Cricetidae > Peromyscus > Peromyscus attwateri. The sequence continues at coordinate 22,251 of CABHPP010139277.1, read as the reverse complement.
TTCACAAAGGCCCGGCACTTTTCCCTTTGGATCTGATCCTCCCTGAGTGTCAGCAAAGGGGCTTCTGCAGAGAGAGGCACTTCAGCACACTGGCTGCAGGCAGGGAAAAGACATCACTCTCCTCCTCTATTATCAACCCTCTCCTCTCTCTGGAAACCAAAGAGACTTTTTAAGGTTTGCAGTGGAGTCTCTCTCCTGCTAGCCTCTCAGAAACCTGGGCTTTGTATCTCAGGGGCACAGGGACCTCTTCAGATTCAGCGTAGTATAATGATGAGGGAAAGCCCACAGAAGTCAGTAGGGCCTCCAAATACTAACCAAATCTCACTTTAAACTTTTGGAGAAAACGAAATTTCCTAGTAGACATAGGAAATGTGTTTTGATAAATGGAACATAATTTTTAACATATGTGCACGATGTGTATATAGTGTACATTTGTGTGAGTGTCACGTGCATGACACTGCATGTGTATAAACATCAAAGGACATCCTTAGGTGTCAGTTCTCCCTGTCCGCCTTGTTTAAGGTGGGCTTCCTGTTTGCATTGCATACACCAGGCTATCTGGCCCGCAAACTTCCAAAGATTCTCTTGAATCCATCTCTCACTTCTCCATCGGGCTCTTTGCATTACAGGGGAATAATATCATACCTAGTTTTACACATGTTCCGAGGATCTACTGCCACTACCTCCTCCACTGAGCCATCCATCTCTTTAGCCTTTAAACATCTTTTGGTCAGATAAAAATCAGACCTCAGTATATGCTTTGGTTGCATATTTGAAATCTTTCCGTTCTTTACTTAAATTAGTGACCATTCCAGGCTGCTTGCTCTGCCGTGTCTTGCTGAAATAATGGCACTAATGTATGTAACTCTGTTCATTTGTTATTTCCCATTTTGCTGACAGCGTCTTTTTAGATTAGGATAAAGTCTGGTTGGAATGACTAAGCCATAGCAGATCATTACATTTTAGACTTATTAAAGGCTCATCCTGAGATGGTTTTGCATTTGCATTCACTCTTCCCAGGCAGTCTCACGCAGGTCTGTGGTTTAGTAGTTACATACCTTGTGTTTGCTTCCAGCCTGGAGCTCTCTTCTGAGAACCAGAGTGGGCTTTGTTCGGATCCAGATCAAGTTTTCAGAGCGATGTTCACGATCAGGTTGCTCCAGCCTTTATTCTTGTTGTGGCTCTCAAGTGTATACATTGTGTACTCAGTAATGTGGCCAGTGTAAACCAAATCCATGTACTTGTTCTGTCTTTCCTCGCCTAGTTTACATGCTCACACATTTCTGGTAAGATGACTGTCAGATTTCAGCTTGACAGGCTGAGCCCCTTGTCTCAAGAATGTCCTTTGTCTTTGGTTCTGACTCTTAGCAAATCTTTATCTTGCTTCTCTGGTTTTAGGAAGAAAGGACAAGTGTTGCAAACAAATGTCACAAAAAAAATATTAAATTTCATTTTCTTTGGTCATTTGCTGTTGCCCTTTCAAAATTTTTGACTATTTTGCTTTTCAACTTTAATAACAGTGGAAGGGACAAAAATGACAATCTGTAAGATCTGTAAATTGCAGCTCAAAATAAAAATGCTGCTCTTCTCAGAGCAAAGTCCTTTCAGTACTTTAAAATCCATTGGCATTTTATGCTCACTCCATGTGGTTTGTTCAAGCATAAGGGGGTCACTGCATTAGAGATACAGCAGGGCAGGCACTGTGTGCAAGCCTGTGCTGAGGCTGGGTGACTACAGAAAGCAAGCGTTTTCTGTGTGTGTGTGTGTGTGTGTGTGTGTGTGTGTGTGTGTGTGTGTGTACTTCTCATGAGTGAAGAGAGAGAGAGAGCATCTGCAAGAGAAAAAATAGACATCTAGAGGTTTCTTTTGAATACAGAAATATCTTCTGGAAAAATTCTCTACAGCTTGCTTTTATGCTTTCAATGAGCAGCTGGAAGAACCCACTACAAGCTAAACACTTGGGGAACACCATGGGGTCTTAAATATTTACAAGTCACCATCCTTGCACTGGCCAGAGTATTCCAAATAGAGTATGGAAATACAGTGAGTGCTCATCAGACAGTAAAACAAAGCTTATCATATGCATATCTTCATCTATTAGGCTGTCGTCACAAACCATCATGGACAAGTAGCTTAAAGAACAAAAGAAATGTATTAATTACAGTTACAGATGATTGGAAGCCAAGATCAAGATGCCAATATAGCAGCATTCTGTTGAGGGCCCATTTCCTCTTGGATGCATCTGCTCATGGGTGAAGAGATGAGCTAGCTTTTAGGGACCTCTTCCAGAAGGACACGTATCATATTCATAAAGGTTATAAATGATGAAAATCTTCCTAACGTTGCTCCAAAAATCATAACTAAAGTCAAATGATACTATCCATAACCTAATTGTCTCCCTAACATCTTATTACTTTGAAGCATATAGTTTCCATAATAAAATATGGGGATGTAAACACTCTATTCATAGAATAACACAGTTTTGCGATCAAAATCCCTCAAAACATTCAGAATAAAAGTAGAGAATAAGAAGACATGAGGGTTGCCCAAGGTTACTCCTAGCTAGACTCACAGTCCTTTTGTTTTCTATAGGACCTTCATCATTGGATGTGCTATAGAAGTGAGTTCATGTTCTCTTATTTATTGGTACCTAGGCAGGTCTTTCTAGATATGCTCCTTAAAATGCCCCTAGAAAACAATTGCTAATGATGCTGCAAATAAAAAACCAAACAGATGGTAGACCAAAGACCAGCTCTACGCAGAGTCTCCTTTGCAGACACCTGTATCTCCTGGGCACTTGTTAGAAATGCACAATTTTAGGCACTACCCTGACCTCCATTCAAACTGACATTTTGATCAGGTTCTATTGTCTGTTTTATGGACCTTAAACTTTTGCAATTACTCTCTAGCATCTTTGACACAGCTCAGTGACCTTCCAACCTTAGTGTGTCAGGAAAACCTAGATGATTTAGGAAAACACACCTTGCTAAGCCTCAGATTCAAGCTTTGAGTTAGGAAGAGGGAGAATTTGAGATTCCTAGATGCTGCTAATGTTGCTGATTGGAGACCATACTTTACAAATTGCTTGCCAAAACAGTAACTCTCAATCTTCATGGTTGCACATGGAAATCTAGACAACTCTTGAAACACCACAGATAAGGCTTTATTTCTGGATAAATTTTTGGTTTTGAGTGAAGCTTGGTCCCTTGGGACTTCTATACAGTTCTGATAAGCAACTCTGTATGCCTTGCATTGTTGACTCCCATGGGAAGCCTTACTCCTTCTGAGGAGTGGATGGGGGTGGGTAGAAAGGAGGTGAGGGATGGAACGGGAGGAAAGAAGGGAGGGGAAACTGTGGTTGGTATGTAAAATGAATAAAAACTGTTAAATAGGGAAAAAAAGGAAACCACTCTCCTAGAAGATGAGACTGCATTTTCTGTGACTGATTTTCTAGAAACCTCAAGGGACTTTTCTTCATATAGATGTCTGCATGCATTCAATCAGTTACACAGTGATGAAGAGTCAGTCAGAGCTCGACTTCAACTGCAGATTTACTGTGTGGCCTTGGGCATGTTATATCTTCTTTAGACTTTAGTACTCAGAAATAATAAGAGTTTAAACCACTGTGACCTCTCATTGGAGTATTAAAGTATCAGATATCTTCTATCAGATATCTTACATTTTAGAAAGTCAATAGTTAATAGTTTATAGTAAACATGACTAATTCATTTGTTTATTTTGTTTTACTATATGGGAAAGAAGATAAATGTCTATTTAATACAGAAGGGCATGAGACCCTAGAAAAGTATATATTTCATGGCAAGACAGCTATTTATTAACTCCTAAGGATTGCATCTCTCAAAATAGTCATATGTCCAAGTTCAATGTAGAATGTAACGATCATTTTGTGATATTTTACATGGGCAATATTACCATTTATCTATTGAAGAATATTTAGGTACGTAACAAGTGTTTTATTCCAATACTTCAGGTGAAAACAGGGTTATCCAACAGACATTTATTATTCTTTTTTGCGTGTAAGTATATGCTCCAAGAATATGAGAACTGTAAGCAGCCTTGGGGAAATCCTAATGCAGCCCGCACAGTTCACAGATGGGATGCTAGTGTCAATTGCAAGAAGTATACGACCTACTCCCCAAACTGGAATAGGACTCATGCTTTCCTAGACACAAACTTTGTTGCTTACTGCTGGGCTGGTTAGCTTCAGCTATCAGCTTGACCAAACCTAGACTTGTCTGAGAAGAGAGTCTAAGTGAGGAATTATCTGGATCAGGTTGGCATGTGGACGTATCTGTGGGGTGTTGTCTCAACTGTTACTGATGATGGAAGACGCAGTCCATTGTGTGTTGCACCATTTATGGGCCGGGTCCTGACCTGTGTAAGAGAGAAGAAGGCCAAATGCTTCAAGCAAGCAAGGGTCCGCTTATTTCTCTCTGCTCTTGACTGTGGTTGTGATGTGACTAGTTGCTCGAGTTCTTGCCTTGCCTTTCTCTCAACGATTACCATAACCTGCATTCGTAAGCTGAATAAACTGTTTCCTAAGTTATGTTGCTTTTGGTCAGGATACTTGTCACAGCACCGGAAGTGAAACTGAAACATTTCCATTTATTATTTGTATTAGGTTGACACATTCTTGAATTGATCAAATCTTTGTCATCTTTGTAAGATGATATTGTTAATATGGTACAAAATATTCTGCAACTAAGAAGTCATCACATAGGAAATCATGAATATAAGGCACACAACTTCAATTTATAATTATGAGTACTTTAATTACTTTGGTATTTAATAATGTAAGTACATGTAGCTTGATATGTGTATTAGACTGTGCATTTAGATGCTATATCAACATCTGAGAATGCTTTAATTATGTGTGAGTGTGCATGTGATAGCCTGTTAGCATATGTGTATACATAAATGAGAGAACAAGGCATTGATATTCCATAACTCCTTTTGATATATACTGCATTCCTTAGCAAGGAATGGCATTTTCCCTCATGTCTTTCCCAGATTCTGGGCTAATAGAAAGTCTGCCACATTAATGACTGTGTTAATATTAAACTGAAATATTTCTTCCTTACACAATATAATTTTGCTATCAAAGACTCTTTAGTTACTTGCATTTTTCACACTCTGTAAAAATAAAACTTTTGTTTCTTTTCTGAGAGCTTTCGTGTAGTCTCTTTCAATGCTAAATGAAGAACTGGCCATGGAAGAAACAGGTACCTGAAAGGAAACACTAGGATGTTAGCAATATGACCTAGTGAGGCTGTGTTGAATTGCATCATACACCTATAGTCTGCTGAATATGATTTTTAAAAAGTTCAGAAGCCTACTGTTTACTCATTTAGAAATAAAACCCATACAAAGAGAGTGCTGGAAATGTCTGAAGAGCTTACTCATTTCCTGGAGTTCCTTTTCTAAAATAAGGACTTGGAGTTATTTTCAGATATCATATTTCTGTTTGCTATTACAGAAGAATCAGATTTTAGGGCTCTTGTTTATTTTATTTGTTCCATTTTGAACAGTATGTGAAGCTAGACAAGCATGACATGGAATGTGCTACTTGTTCTGATCCCAGAATGAAATGACTCATGTGGTGCTCAGTTCTCCTGGAACATTGCTATGAACCCATTGTTCTGTGAAATTTCTGAAAGACACAGTCCAGGATTTCTGACACTTCAGAAAGACATTTACTTACATAGTTTTAAAATAGTGCTTATTTAGAATAGAATCACACAATGGGGACATGAAGATGGGTATTTTCATACACAGAAAAATGGTTCTTTTACAGGAGACGACATGCTAAAAGGTAAGGAGACATCCCTAACAGTCAATATCCACAAGAATTAGCAACAAATTCATTTGCAGAAATAAGCAAGATATTCATGTCTACATAGTTCAACACAATTGCAATGTGGAAAGTCTTGCACAAACTTTAACATTTTTCTCTCACAACATTCATTAGTTATTATCATTTTTTTTTTTTTTGGTTTGGTTTTTCGAGACAGGGTTTCTCTGTGTAGCTTTGCGCCTTTCCTGGAACTCACTTGGTAACCCAGGCTGGCCTTGAACTCACAGAGATCCGCCTGGCTCTGCCTCCCAAGTGCTGGGATTAAAGGCATGCACCACCACCGCCGGCTTCATTTTTTTTTTTACAAATTTTATACCTATATGTTTACTCTATGCTTAGTTAATGGGAAATTCCACAATCTCTCTCTCTCTCTCTCTCTCTCTCTCTCTCTCTCTCTCTCTCTCTCTCCACATTGATATTATTGGCTTATTTTAATTCAATTACATATTCACCACTTCACTATTTCAAAATCTGTAACAACTTTGTTAGAGTCTATGAAGTATAGATATGATAATATCTCAATCTCTACTTGCTCAAAAATGTGTTAAATAGTATTATATTTATTTTCTTTGGGGATTAGGATATTTTTGTCTGGAAGAGGGGAAAAAATAAATATAGAAAATAGAGTATTGGAACACAGACTGTACTAGCCATTTCTATGTTGCTGTGATAAAACACCATGACCATCAGAACTTGCAGAAGGAAGGGTTTATTTGGTCTTATGGCTCCAGGGAGATAGAGTACATATGACAGAGCAAAGGCTTGCCAACAGGAGCCAGAAGCTGAGGGCTCACATCTTGAAGTATGAACAGGAAGCAGAGAAAGCCAAATTGAAATAATGTGAGCCCTTAAACTCTCAAAGCCCATTCCCAGTGACATACTTCCTCCAGCAAGGCCTCACTTACTAAGCTTACACAAATAGTGCCACCAATTTGGGACCAAGTATTCAAACATCTGAGCCTACCACAGACATTCTCATTCCAACTAAAGACACGGAAATTGAATAAAACTAGAAAATGGGGATTGGAGGGAGGTAGACTACATCTAGACATACCCCATCAATCCTTTTCTGCACTCATCTAACTTGTTTATGTTTTCAGAGGAAGTACTTTATGACACCAGGAACCACAGCCATTGCAGAAGACTACACCTGGATAATAAAGTCCCAACGATCTTTTCTTTAGGTCAGAGGCTGGAAAACTTCTTAATAGGAGACATAATAAACATTTTAAGCTTTTCTGATCAAGAGGTGAAATCAGGGAAGTTATGCAGGTACACACATGACGATTTGAAATGCAGCCATTTAAAAATGTAAAATTATTTTTACCTCGTAGGTCCCACAGAAAGAGGAATAAGCTCCATTAATCCTTTATAAGGGAGTAGAATTTCAAATTTCCGTCCTACATCAACTATACAATTAATGCTTGATGAAAATTAAATAGGCAAGAACAGACAGTTCAAAAATTTGTCATTTTGCCCTTCAACACCATTCCTATTTTCTATTAAAGTAACTATTTTAAAGTCAGAACAGAATGGTAATAAATTTCAAGATACTTTGCACGTTGTCTGTATTCAAAGTGAGGTACATAGCAAAGGATGAACACAGATCTGCTAACCATGGCTGTGTAAAGAGCAATGTGAGGTGTGATAGTAGATAGAGAACTGAGGATGTCTTTCTTTAACCCTCAGCTATGAGAGATCTTTAATGGTAAGTTAATACTCAATTCTAAAAGTTTCAGGAGAAATAACTTTTTCATTCCATGCCACAAAACTGCATGAAGTCATTACCAAAATATTGAAATGTGCTATTGGAAAGAGAACCATATCTTTGTATCTGGAAATTTGGGGTCACAATGTCAACTGCAGAATAAAAATACATTATCTTGAAGACTAGAACTTATGGGAACCAAACACAGGCTTAGCTCTTTCTTTTTTGCCCCTGTATGTTTTATCTTAGAAAGAGTAGAACTTAGCAAGATTTTCTCCCATTGGCATTTATTAAATTATGTAGTTTGTCTTAATTAAGGACATGGAAAAGATCTTGATATTTTTTCAATATCATGTAGGTGGTAAAATATATAAACAAGACAAGAAAGAATGATATGCATGAAAAACAGTATTTTCAAGCTATGAAACAGCGTATGATGGAGTGAAGTATGCCAAGATATGTGCTCAGCCACTGGTACCAGCAGACAGATGAATATGGAGCTACGATGCTATTTGGTGTTTTGGTTGTTTGAATGCAAGTACCATCTATAAGCTCATATGTTTGAATGCTTGGTACCCAATTAGTGGAACTGTTTGAGAAGAATTAGAAGGTGTGACCTTATTAGAGGAGATGTATCACAGAGAATAGTCTTTGATGTTTCAAAGGCCCATTCTAGAAGTGTCTCTTTATCTCTGTCTGCTGCCTGTTGGATCAGGATGTAAAACTCTCAGCTACTGCTACAGTGTCATGCCTGTCTGCTTCCCATCATAATGATCCTGGATTAATCCTCTAAAACAGAAAGCATGCCTCCAATTAAATGATTTCTTTTATAAGAGTTGTCTTGGTCATGATGTCTCTTCACAGCAATAGAACATCAGCTAAGACAGAATTTGATGCCACAAGTGGGATATTACTGTGACGGGCTTGACCATGCTGCTGTTTGGAGGGATATGGAAGACTTTGGACTAGAAAAGAAGTTGAATGCTTTAAGTGGGGCTTAGTAGGACAACCTTGTAGGAATATGAAAGATAATAATGGAGAGTGTGATTTGGACTGTGCAGACCTGGCTCAAGAGGTTTCAGGAGGATAAATATTAGCAGCTGATCTAGAAACCATTCTTATATTTTGGCAAAGAATGTGGCAGCTTTTTGCCCTATTCCTAAAAATCTGCCTGAGACAAACTGAAGAGTTTTATATTAATGACATTGGCAAAAGGAATTTATTTAAAGACAGCCCTGTATTGACTGTGTCATGTGGTTATTAATGATTACTCATGCAGATCTATAATGAAAAGGAGCAAGCTGGACAGAGAAATATTAAATGTGCAGTTTGAGGGGAAAAAGGATCGCCAGGAAATGTAACTTTGGAGCTAAGTTTTGTGTTCAAGGAGATGAAAAGTTTAAAGAAAAACCTGGTGCTAAATGGAAGAAAGAGAGCAACCTAGCAAAGAAACAAGCCTGAGGGATTTCCTTGAAAGCATCAACAAATCAAAACTAATGCAAATGCAAGTCATTGAGGGACCAGGTTTCAGCCCAAGTAAGAGGCAGAACTTGGCAGCTTCCACCAGGAGTCTGGGTTTAGAGTTAAGAAGGATATAAGGAAGGAGTGATGGAACCTTCTTCCACAGTTAAGGAAAGCCCCTGAGGCCAGGCTTCTGACAGAGCAGTCCCTGCATGGAGGCTTGGAGAAGCCATTGTATGAAGCTGTGGAGATAAAAAGCCTAGATTGGGTTTGTCAGGAACAAGTGGTTAACTGTGGTCTTGATAGCAAACCAAAGTGCTTGCTGACCTCTGGGTTCTGTCAGCATTGCAAGTACCTGTTACCGAGTCCATGCTGGCATTCTGGCTTTTCTCACACGGCTCCATTCCTTGAACTCTGGCTCATTGGTTTCCTTTCTCCAAGTGTCTCATTCTTCCACAACCCTGCCATTTCAGTCGTGTGCCCTCTTATTTCTCTCTTGATCTTCCTACCTTGCCCTGTTCTTCTCTCTCTACTCTCATGGTCTGGTTCAATCTACTGGCCATGTTTAGTCCACTGCTTTCTCTCCTCACTCTGGATTCTCCCAGATGTGTCTGGCTGTACTCTCTCTCTCTCTCTCATATTTACAATAAAAACCTTCCCCTCAACCACACCTTGGAGCAGGCACATCCCCATTTTATTCAGCATTGGAGACCCCAAGATGTTGGAGTTGCCAAAGTCATGTGATACCTGCCATGGAAGGCTGTTAATGGTGTAGAACCAGCTCAAGAAAGAGAAGTATGTTAAAAATTAATGAAGCTGAAAGGAGTTAGAGATCTTGAGTATTTTGACGTCAGATGGAGACTGTTGTGCCCTGGGCACGAGGCCCCGGAAGAGACCACCAGAGACATGCACTCACCGAAATGCAAAAGCAAGGTTTATTGAAGCAGTTCAAGCTGTGGCAGGGACCTCGTCAAGCCATCCAACAAAGTAGAGGCTAGAGGAGGTGCCCGCTCCTCTGCAAACTCAGGTTTTAAAGGCAAAAACCATAAGGTTACATCAGTTAGGGATGCTAGTATGGGTGCAATTCTGATTGGCTCAAGTTTTAGGGGCTTTTCAGAATTTCTGTGTTATCTTACTTTGTAGTTTTAACCTGTTGTTTGTCAAACTTTATAGACTACCTCCAGCATTGGGGCATTCTGTGGTTAATCAATTGTTACCAGATAGTCCTTCAAACATCCTGACTTTGTACTTTTGACCATCTCCAGCACTGGGGCATTCTACGGTTAATCAGTTGCTACCAGATGGCTCTTCAAACATCCTGACTTTGTCCTGGGACCTAAGTCAGCAGCTCTGAGAATTTTGAAACTCAGGCCTGTTTCAATCTGGGGTGAGGGGCTTGCTTGAAATGGGGGTGCTTTGGTTCTTCAGAGATGAAGAATTTGGAGTTGTATATGTTTGAAGTATGTGATTTGCTTTTTTATTTTGACCTTTCAAGGGTTATAGTTAAGGGATTGCCTTGAGTCTCAGAAGAGGCATTGGACTTTGGACTTTTAAACAGTGTTGAGACTGTGAAAGACTATGAGGACTTTTGAAATTAGATTAGACTGAATGCATTTTACATTATGATATGACCATAAGTCTCTGGGGATCATGGAGTGGAATGTAGTGGTTTGAATGAGAATGATACCCATAGGCTCATATATTTGAATTCTTAGTCACCAAGGAGTGGAACTGTTTGAAAAGGATTAGAAGGATTACTAGATGTATCCTTGTTAGAAGAAAGGTGTATTTGTTTGTAGCTGGTTGTCCTGTGTCCCACCCAGTCTGCAGATGCTCAGACCCAAGTAAACACACAGAGGCTTATATTAATTATAACTGCTTGGCCATTAGCTCAGGCTAACTACTGACTAGCTCTTACACTTAAACTCAGCCCATTTCTGTTAATCTATATGTTGCCACATGTTCTGTGGCTTTACCTGTGTGCCATTACATGCTGTTCTCTGGATGGCAGGCTGGCATCTCCTGACTCAGCCTTCCTTTCCCAGAATTCTCCTTCTTTGCTTATCCCTCCTATACTTCCTGCCTGGTTACTGACCAATCATCATTTTATTTATCAACCAGTCAGAGCAACACATTCACAGCATGCAGAGCAACATTACCCATCACTTGTTGGATGAAGTGGGTCATTAGGAGTGGGATTTTAGGTTTCAAAATTCCTTATCAAGACCAATGTCTCCCTTCTCTGTCTGCTGCCTGGGGATCAGGATATAAAGCTCTCAGCTACTGCTCCAGCTCCATGTCTGTCTGCTTTCCACCATGATAATCATGGACTAACCCTCTAAAACTGTAAGCAAGCCCCCAATTCAATGTTTTCTTCTATAAGAGTTGCCTGGATCATAATGTTTCTTCACAGCAATAGAACAACAACTTAGACAGGTGTGTTTTGAGATGTGGAGCCTTTTAAAGGGAAAGTCACAACCTATCACAAAACCTAACGCATTAGCATTTTTCTTTCCACAAAATTTTCATGACATCTTGTTAAATTAGGTGTTGCAATGGAACATTAGCTGTATAAAGAGACAAAAATAGAGAAACATAAAGAACATGTCTTCTCAGCCCAGACAGAACACATCCTTTTAGATAGGGAAGGCATTTGGAAGTACTGACAAATTATCCTCCATGCAAACTTGATTCTTGTAAAGTTATAAATGTGAAAGTTAAACAAGTTTGAAACTTCAGCAAGGTGCCTAAGTGATAGATCCCATACTATTTCAGGCACTTACTTCTCAAAGGCATTTATTTCATAGTAAATTTCCTTTTCTATTTTTTTCAATATAAACTATCTTTGGTATATTCAAAGCACACAGTGATAGATTTCCTGAAGTTATTTTCACACAAAGTATATCACATCTCTCATATACTTTGACCATGTATATATACATTCTCCCTTCTCTCCCTCCTCCCCCCCAGCTACCAAGAGTAAATTTAGAATACATGAGAGAGAGATATTATATTTGTCTCGCTGATTCTGAGTCTTACTTATTTTACTCACTATAATCTCCAACTGCTTTCATTTTTCCTGCAAATAACACAATTTCATTCTTTGGAGCTGAATGTAATTTTATCATATTCATATATCTATATCTATTTCTCACATTTTCTTTCATCTGTGGTTAGATACCTAATCTGATTCTGTAACTGATCTATTGTGATGAATTCTGCAAGAAGCATAGATGTGTAAGTATCTGTCATGCAATGAAACATTGCTATTTTACACAGACATAAGAGATAGTGTCAACAATACAGGGCCACTTAGAAATGAAGACTTTATTACCATGTAGTGATCAGGGCCCCTTGTTGATGTGGGGAAACATATGTGTTGCATGTAGATTTTTTCTGATTTTGCATATAGTTCTTTAGCAATGGTAAATGCAGGGGCCTTCCAGACTTCCACTGAAACAATTGCAGTTTATCTCTCAGAAGAGAATGTAACACAAATACTTAAACAACCAGATAGATGGCCTGTCTGATTTTTAACTTTGCTGATAAGTAATATCCATATTGTTTTAAGGTGAGAAATATTAATGTGAAAAGATACTTGCTAAGGAAAATAGTAAATATCATCAGCAAAAAAACTCCTGTTATCTCTGAAGAGATATGTTCTCTCTGCATTGAATCATTCTTAATTACACATTGATTTATTTTTATCTGTTTCAATACACGCAATTAAAACTTCAGTACCACCCAATGTGAACTATTCTAGGTGGGCAATTCTCCAGAAAGTACCACTTATTTTATTCTTTTAAAATAGTGGCCATGAGATCTGACAAGCTCACTTGGATTAATATCCTTTCCTTAGATTAGCATTGACTGCAGATGTGTCTTTGGATGACAATTGATAGTGTGGTTTCTTCTCAGGAATAGCAAGAAAAGGACCAGGAAGGGAAAGGAAGCATGGGAAAGGGAGGGAAGAGGCAAAAATGAATGAGTTGGGAGTATGGTGAAGAGAAGAGAAGAAGGAAGAGAGAAGAGAACGAGGAGAGAGAGCTGGGTTGGACACAAATTCTGTGTGGCCCCAAATACCCATGATGGTATTGAGAGATGGAGCCATGGGAGCCTAACAGGTCATGAGAGCAGTATCCTCATGAAGATGATGGACCCTTTCAGAAAGAGTCTAGAGGATTAAGTAGATCTGTTGGCAGAGGTTTGGACTCTGCAGCTTGCAAGAGTGACCACAACAATAATGACACCATGATTGTAAACTTCCAACTTCCAAAAATATAAGCACTACATTTCTGTTGTTTATAAATCACTCACCCTATTGTTGTTAAACCATTCTAGGTGAAACAGGCAGAGAAAATTCTGTTGCCTCAACAATGAAGACTTATTCCATATTTTCAAGAAAGTGCTATTTCCATTCTTTATTTTGTGTCTTATAAACATAACCCTGCTGGGCGGTGGTGGCACACACCTTTAATCCCAGTACTTGGGAGGCAGAGCCAGGTAGATCTCTGTGAGTTTGAGGCCAGCCTGGACTACAGAGCAAGATCCAGGACAGGCACCAAAACTACACAGAGAAACCCTATCTCTAAAAACCAAAAAACAAACAAACAAAATAACTAAAACATAACCTTTTCTCATATGTCATGTGCTGCATACTATAAGTTAAACGTTATACCAATCATTGAGCGTTGTGACCCAGGAAGGAGGCTTGCAATTAATCAAGATAGTTCTCTCCAAAGACAATTCCAGGTAATCTGAACAGGAAATGGATCACTGTATCCATTCCAACATTAAAATGAAGTGATTACTTTCATTTCTAACCCAAGTTACTTATTTTCAAATGAAGCCTTTGCCTTTTAATTCCTTTCGGGGAATACTAGGCACCTGCTTTTCATTGTACAAAATATGCATTTCAACTACCATGAAGAGTGGATTTTGTAAGTAACTGAAAGCCAGATGAACAGTCTTGTGACCCTTTTATCCCAGGTTTTGAAGCTATTTTTCTTGTGTTTTTTTTTTAATGAAATGGTCAACTCTAGAAAAAAATTCACTGATTCTACGGCGCATTGTTTCATTGATGATGCCAGGAGGAAGCACTCTATAACAACGATGGGAAGCTATTCATATATTTTAACTACTGGAAAAGACCAACATTTTCATGAGCACAGTATTTTCACATCACTATGAACGGGTGACAAACTTAATCCCAAATCTAAATGCATTTTGAGGGCATAAATTAGAGTCCCAAGCCATATGCTTTATTTTCAGAGATGGGGGCTAAGTCCTTATGGAACAAGAGAATTATTTATTTACTTATTCAATGGTGCATAGCAAATCTATTTGGTAAAACAAAAAGCTCTGAGATGTGCAGAGCCTTCCATTCTCCCTGGGGACAGTAAGCACAGTGTCCTTCCTCAGATTACCAAACGGCAGTGGGAGCCACAAGAAGCCAGGGTGCTTCTCCCGATTTTCTGGTTTTAAGACTACTGAGGAACCACCACTACATCAACTTCCACCACAGAGTCCACTAGTTTCCTCAAACTACAGGGGAATCATAGACTTTTGGTTGATGTTTTGATGAAGACATGACTTCACACCCTTCTGTCCAACCTTCCTTTTATAATCCAACAGGAAGTGAAAGGACATAGCAATAGAAGTAGATGACATTGAATGAAATGAATTCATAAGGAAAATTGCTCTGCTCACTTGGAGAAAATATTTCAGATTTCAGGCATCCTTGGAGTTTGCAGAGATATACATAACTTCCAAATCTACAACTATGAAAAAGTATTTTTTCTTCACCTTTTAGAAAACCCAGGAAACAGCTTACTTATTCTTAGTTTCAATTACTATATAAAGTGCTGCCCTGAGCATTACAAGCTGATCACACCAGTGGTTCATAGAAGGGCAGGTGTTTTACAGTCACAGAGGTGGGCAAATCAGAATTATAAAACTTGACCCATCAAGTTATGGGGTATTTTATGGCAAAGAAATAAAAGATGCTTTGAATCTAGATAGGCAAATAAATGCCTTTTAAAAAATGATACCTTTGCAGAGAAAACATTCTGGCTTGAATGTATAAGAGAGAGTAGCAAAGGGCTTAGACTATGTTTTCTGCAATGCTGTATCAAAAACAGCCTCTGAGTATTTGCATAGACTCTCTCATTCTCTAGGTAGAAACAAAACTGGTGAACTTTTATAGGAAGATTAGCCTCTAATGAATCCTTCCAGGCAAGACTGCAAGTTCCATAAATCTTGAGCAAAAGTGTGAACAGCTCTTCCACCAACTGTGGGAATTGTCTATGCTTAGGTGTAGCTAACATTTCTAACTCGATAATTTCCGGACACCATATTTCCATATTTTATCTCCTTTAGGTACACATACACCTACTGTAAGAGATACAATTAAACTGCAAATATTTTTGTACCAAAGAGGCTTGTAAGAAATACTTTTATAGCAATAGTCCAAATGGACTATGTCTGTGTACCCATATTGTACATAATGTAAAGAGTCTAAGCTCCTCATTGTTTTCACTCACATATTAATAAGCTACATTCTCATAAATTCTGGGATAATGAATTAAAACTTCTCCTTTTCCATATCTGCCTTTGAGTAGCCTCGAGTCTTAGAATTATGGAAGTTGTGATGGATCATTACATTTCTAGTTTACTTGAATTAAAAAAAAATGAATTGTACATTTTTTTGCAAGATTTCCAATCAATAACATCTGCTATCTTAGCCATGGATGATTTAATTTTTTAACACGTGCTTCCAACCTTTAATTTTCTGCAAAGCAGCCACATCCATTATTAATTCATCTATATTTCCTCAAAGCGAGTCAGACTTAAGATCCTCCATAAATATTTAAGAATACTGCTGCAAAATAAACAAAAACTGGACTTAACTTTTAATTGCACGTTTGAGAACCTGTGATTGAAAAGCAACAGAAAGTGAGACAAACATGGTCTTAAAAATCCAGAGGCACAATGCACACACACACACACACACACACACACACATACACATACACACACACACACACACACACACACACACACACACACACACAGTGATTAGAAGATGAGGGAGGATGGACTTCTGCCATAATATATATATACTGTATGCTTTACAATGTGACTCTCATTTGCTGCACATTGAAGTAGTGCATAAATAGACAGGCCAAATTTAACTCAGGCTCACAGCTGCACTTAATTTCTGATAGCTTGTATCCCCTCCCCAACACATGCACAACACGTATACTCTTACCATTAACACTTGACAATGTGAACGGAATGTGTAAGAACAGACTACATGTATCTAAAATTATGAGCGACCATTTGAACTTGAATTTTCATTATCATTAACAAGTCTTTCGAGGAAGATGCTGGCTTGTACTGCTTTTCCCTCAATAGACTGGAAGTACCCCCAATACCTGGGAATGTGTCCTGGTTTTGAAGTAGGCTCTTTACAGGCATAATTACCTTAAACCAAGGTTACATTGAATTAGGGAGAGGACTAATAGATTATGACTGATGTCTGTGTGGTAGAGTTTTGAGAGAAGCCACAAGAAGCTACAGGGAGAACACCGTGTGATACAGAGGCGGAACACGCCACTCTGCAAGCCCAGGGAAGGCAAGGACACCAGCTGCAGCAGCTCTGAGAAGGACCAAGATTCTCCCCTAAAGCTCCCGAGACAGCATTGCCCCGGTAAAGCCATGCTAGACGTTTAGCCTCCAGAACTGTAAGGATGAACTTCCATTGTTCTAGGTTACCCAGGGTGTGAAGGATGTGACGCTTTGTTACAGGAGCCCATGGAGTGATACAGAGTCCATATGCAAGATTCTGTCTGTTTTAAGTTGTAAGATAATGCATGTATACTATATGCAGAACACATTCACAGTTAAAATGATTATAAAGCAGTACTATAAAGCATCTTATCTGCATGTAGGTGAAATAGCATGTTGCTACACCCCTACACACTCACACATGCTCTCTTCCTACCACACCTTCTCTCTTTCCCCATGTGCTCTATCTCTACCACAGCCTTCTTGCTTTCCCCACAACCTGATAAGCACACAACAGCTTTTCTTGGAGCTTCTCCTATGTAACATACTGAAATCAATATAGTTCCATCATCTAACTTAAAAAAACATGAAATGAGGAAATGAATCAACTTGATAGGCCCTGCCTAAGCAAATTCACAAGTTATTAGCTAATAAATATACATTGAAACCATTACAAAAAGTCATATTTTAAATAATCATATTCATTCAGTTATTTTCTTTCATCCAACGGTTATTTAGTACCAGGGTCATACTTTATGAACTTTATTTTACAGAAGAGAAATGTAATGCTAATCATTCCACTTTAACAAAATATATAATTTAAATCAAAGATAGAATAATAATAATAATCTTTTTCTCACACATACATAAGCACTTGTGAGATTTAACAAAATTTCTTTTATTATAGAACATTTGATCAAACAATGTTTTTTTCAATTTATGATCTTACTTACCCAATTAACATAAACATGAGATGGTATACATTTTATATTTTGTTACAGCCTAAGACTTATATAAGTGTGCCTAATTTCAAAACTTACCCACTCTACGCATATGAACTGCTAACATGTTCATGTTTATTATGAAGGGAAGGTAGAAAAATTCGGTTGCAGACCAATTACTATCACATTGTGTATAGTGGGCTACAGAGGAGATAAAGATTCAAAGTACTCAATTCATTTAGTACTGAAATGCCTGTGGATGTGAAATTTAAGATACCTTGAAAAGCATTGTAACATAAGTGTTCTCTGCTTTCCAAGAATCCTAATGTTCCCAGAAGGAAAAAAAAATGGACTGGCCAATGATACTGTTGCTTTCTGCAGGCTAGGAAAATTTAAAGATTTATCCCAGATATAAAAAAGAAAAAAAATGACAAACTACATTCAGAGGAAAAGAGATTAATTCTCATATGAAAGGCACACGTAAAGGTTCTAGCTGGGTGTTTTGGTGTATAAGTATAGTCCCAGATCATGTGAGGTAGAGGGAACAGGATCAAGAATACAAGGTCAGCCTCAGCCACATACAAAGTTCAAGGACATCTTTCAGCAAGACCAGTCCCTTCACGAGCTCCAGCAGGACCTACATGGGGTAGATGCTAGGGTGGGTCAACCCAAGGCCCACTTACGGGCCAGGTGTTAGCCAGGCAGGTCAGATTGAGCCACTGGGGCCACCCGCCTTGGGTGAGGTGGCAGAGTCAGCTGCCCTGCATGCCATGCCCTCACGGAAGGTTTATCCTTGTCTGTGGTGAGGAGGTGGGGGCCCTCTCTCCTGAGTGCAGCAGCCAGCTCTCTTGCTGCAGTGGCCCACAAGAGGCTAGGCCAGCTTTCCCAGGGCAGTGATGGGTGGAGCTGGCTCAGTATAGCGGTCTGATTTTCTCTCACATGATTAGTAAGGCTACCTGAGGTGAAGGATACCCGCAAGATCTCCAAGACACGGAATACCCCAGAAGAGCTATGGTGAGGATCCAGTGAGGATGGTATACCAAAAACCTGAAGCCTTGAACCAGACCAATGACTCCCTGCAATGAACAGGTGCTTGTCAAGCTGATGGGACAAAGGGGTATATTATATGACACACCGAAGCCTCCAATGCCATCAGGACAGATGAAGAGGTGATGGAGAGTCAGGAGAGGAGAAGCAGTTTTTTTTTTCTTCTGTTTTCAGTGTGATTCTGTTCTGTTATGGTTTATTGGTTTTTTTGTTTGTTTGTTTTTGTTTTTGTTTATTTGTTTGTTTTGTTCTTGCTTGTTTGCTTGCTTGCTTACTTTGTTTTGCTTTCTTCTGTGGGGGGTACGCAACAAGGATGAGGGGGATATATGGGGGAACTGGGAGGTGAACAGAATTGGGGTACGTGATGTGAAACTCCCAAAGACTCATTAAAAAAGTTTAAAAAAAATAAGAAAATTGAAGGATAGCCTGGCCTCCGTGAAACAACAAACAAACACAGAACTGGAATTTTTAGGTGAGGAATCCTCCAGGTTAGAGATAGAAAAAAATTGTATTAGAAATTTTAACTCTAGAGAATAAACCTAAATAATGTTTATCATCCAAATGTTAGTTGTCTTAAATTTACCCATTGGCATTATTCTTGGAAAATATCAATATAATATATTTATGAATTAAATATTATTTAGTAAAGGAAATATGTAACTGATCATTATGAGTCCATTGACTCAGCAATAATTCAGTCATTATTTATAGGTTCAAAGACCCTAGGACTGCACAATTGTATTTCACAAACTGTGGCTCTAAAATGTTAACGGAAAAGGTAAGAAAGAACTCACTAATATTTAGAGATTACAACTGCTATGTTAAATAGATGAACTCTTACAGTTTAGACTGGGTCAAATGTTCTAAAAAATTTAGTTCAATATAATTATTAAAAATGCTAGACTCCTAAATTAATCATTTTGACTTTTGGTCTGTCTACTGCTCAGAGGAACATTTTCGAGCCATGGAACCTTCATAAAAATTCACATATTTGTGGGGGAAGCATTGATTTTTGCTATGATTTTAAAAAATGTTTAAACATAAAATGAAAGTATGGGGAAAGCAACATTTATAAATTGTAATATTCCTTTATAAAATGCCATATTAAAAGTCTAGTTATAGCACCATTGGTACATTACAGTTCCTTAGCAATCATATATGATCAGTTATCCACATTAGCATGTTTGTGCTCAGGGTACATTGAAAAAAAGAAAAATCTTGTATTAAATAACATGTGTGCCCAAATGAAAAAAGCACTTCTGTATTCTTTATATTTGGACATATGTGATACTTGGCTCTTCTTCAAATATGTCTTCTAAGAAGATTTCTTCAAGGATTCTAGTGCATTTAAAATTTCATTATATACTCATTTTCAATTTTTTAAAATTTAAGTTTCTAGGAATATGAGTCTTTTTACTGGATATTATTTTTTCTGATTAATTTTTGGTAGTAGATTATCTGTCTGTATGTAATTCCTGTTTTGTTTCAATTGCATGATTTTCTTTTCTTATCCCCTGTGAGTTGTAGAAGTGTTCTTAGAGGGCAGCCTCTTGAAGTGTCTTGACTTTTCTCAGTTGTATTAGGTTTTAATTTTCTAACCTGAAATTTCCATGCAACACTAATAGCATACATTTAAATTTTATACGCTGCACAGCACAGGCTTAAGAGTTTTATTCTCTCAGATGCTCTCCACCTATTGCCTCTCTGTGTTCCCTGTTCTTTGACTCTGGAGGAGCTAAAGCTGCTTGTAGACTCTAGACCAATGGCTATTCCCAGTACCAATTCACTCAATGAACCTTTCCAGGATCCTGGCTTTTAACGCAGATCTTACTTGCAGCCTTCTGCCTTGCACACATTCAAGGTCACTCTGTCCCACTGTGAGTGGCAAATGTCCTCAGGACACTATCCGAGTTCTTTTAATCTACAGCAGCTTATACATTCTGTATTCTGGCTTTGCCGCCTCACTTCATTTACACAGACTTCTGTTACTTCCCTCGACCTTGACAACATTTTGAACACTTTGAGCTGCGCCTTAATTTCTATATGTTAGTTGTCAAGGGCTGGGGAACAGGGTGAGAGAAGAAGAAACATTAATTTACATTATTTAATTATCAGAACTAGAAATGAGTTTGGGGAGTGAACGGGAAGAACAACGTGACTTTGTCAGGGATAACTTTAGAATAAACAGCAGAAGGGATGGTGGCCGAGAATGGTAGAAAGAGGCACATTTGCGGGATTTTTCTGCAGATAGTGAATAATAGAAAAGAAGACAGAAGAGATGGCCTTACTGGGAGAGGTTATGTAGGAACTGTCACAGGGAGGTAGTGCTAGTGTGCTAGTGGGGGGTGAAGAGGCTATAGCCTGAGAAAAAATGGGAGCCCCAGCACAGTGCTGCAGCAAGCAAAATGGATGTGTTAAATAGCCTGAAGGAGCAAGCATAGGGAAAGGGCACTGGATTTGTTGTGCGCAATCTTCTTAATCTTCATCAGTGACATCCCCGTCTAGTTCCTCAGCTAGAAACCTTGCAGCTCTCCTTGACTTAACAGCCATCCTTCACAAGATAGATCCCTAATTCATGGAGAAACTGTCTTTGGCCTTCAGGTCTGAGCACATGCTTACTCCTCCATGCCACTCCTCTATTTAAAACTGCAAAACAAGCGATCTCTCTCTACAGCTGAACAATTCTAGTATTGGATACTCCGCTCTGTTGCCCTTCCGCAGCACTGCTTACCTCCAGTGTACTGGATAAATTCATTTACTATGTTTGCTCATTTGTTACTTCTCACTAGAATATGCACAGCTCTGTGCACAGCATGGTGGCACCTCACCACATTCCTGAATTACAGCCCAAATGCTGCTCCAAAAAATGTTTTCCCCCAGTGTCCTGACTAAAGATGTTAGACAAACTTTTCACATGAGATTATAATATTCTACGTTTCATTTATTCTGGACAAAGTACTCACCAAGTAGGGAAAGAAATTTTAATTCATAAATAAGTGCACATATCCAAGGATTCATGGCATGCCCTTTCTTGTTTACGGGAGTATCAACAATGTACCACAGGTTGACCTGGGACTTGCTATTTTCTCTTCTGTCTGCTTCCCACCTGCTGGGATTACAAGTGTGAGTCACAATCTATCAATGAGCTATATCTTTTGCACAAGTTCATTTTATACACACAACTTGGAAATATATATATATATAATATGTATTTATATATATATATATATATTTACTAATAGTTGTGGCATAAATACTTAACTTTTATTGATAAATAGTGGTACTTAATTCCATAATATCAGTAATTCATATAGAACCCACTTTAATTTTTAAGTTATAATTGTCTTTTTAATTGAACAAATTACAAGGCTGATGAATGAACATGTTGCATAAAGTTCAAGACAAGGTAAGTATATTTATCTCCTCAAACATTTATTATTTCATTCTGGTGACCCTTTGAAATTCTTTCTTATAGCTTTTAGAATTACATAGAATATTATAATTTTTCAAATTCACTCTACTGTGCTGTAATTCACCAGAACATAGTCCTTCTAACTATAACCTGGTATTCATTGATGAACATTTCCTTAGCTTTCTTTTTCCCTATTAGAACTCTTACACATATTTAAAATATTAATTTGCATGATAAA